>OMNV01004005.1:1208-25187 GCA_900303265.1 Brotula barbata
TATTATCTCAAGCCATAATGAGGAAAATATTCCACTCTTCTTAGACTTTTGATAATCTTTCTGCTCCTGTTTTTGACGGTCTTTGTTCATTATCATGAATGTTTTTGTGTATCTCTCTGTTGAATCTTTCCTGTTGAATGTTCCTCAGACAGTCGTCTTTCTTGACTTGACTTGCAGATTATCTTCTTGTGCGTACCAGGAGATACCCCCACCTTAACAAAGCCTTTTCCAGCACACACAACAGGCATACCACAACTCAGTGGCCCCTGAGAGTTTTTATCAGTTCACAAGTTTGGATCGTATCTGTGCCACTTTATCAAACAGCTCCATCTCAGCAACATTAGTGAAGCGATCACCGCCCCCACCTCTCATTCCAGGGCTCCCTTTCTGTCTGCCATTGTCAGCATGCTTTACTGTTGCCGCGAGCAATCTCTCAAAGCATTTAACCCTCCGAAGCGGCGGGAAAAATCAGCGGGGAGGAGAGGAGCAGGAGGGGATGGTACACAGATTCATTTCAAGACCACTTACCAAGTCATCAGACACGGGGGGCGAGAAAGGACAGTAAATTTACTCCAGAACACAGGTGGATAAATTGGCACAATGGGCCTTAAATCATGATCACACGTGTGCAGCGATGGACTTGGGGGAGAAATATCGATAACCGTGTGCGGAGGTGATTTTTTTTAGGGGTCGATTTTGTAAATTTGTCCGCTGTTCTATTCGCGGTGCTGCAGTTTATCTCTTCTCTTCGTATTCTTCCCTCTCCGCCGGTCGCTCTCCGGCTCATTTTCTCACCCGTGCACATCCGCATCGAGGCAAATGAAGGATGTCCAACTGGCAAATGATCTGCATTGTATCTGCCGGTCCAGAACCGGAGAGAAACGTTTAATTCGTCGTGATCCTCTGAGCTCTGTTCGCGTTGCGTGTTTGAAAATTAGATTAACGGGTAACAAATTTTCACTCGGCTCCGTTACTGAAAACGGTTTGATGAAATCCCGAGCAGGAGCGTTTACCTAAATTATTTTTGTCCGCGTGCAGCATCTGTCTCATCCTTCCCGTCCACATCTACAAGGAAAGCTGGTTTGCTGTCGGTGAAATTCATCGAGTCCAAAAAGGAGGAAGCTGTTGTTGCTAAGGTCGTTCTTAACGTTGGAGGCGACCGTAAATTCATCTCATCCACGTGGCACGCAACCTGCATCAAAGACCGACACCATCTTTGCATTCGGCGACCCTCACGGTGTAAATACGGGCGTAGATCATAAACCACTTAATGAGCTGCACGGTTCTAATGTCTCCCTCTAACTGCACCTGATCAGCTACATAAGGTTCGGTCCCCGGATCGAGTCACAGAACCTGTTTTCGCTAATGAGGTCGATTGAGCTCATCAGCACATTAGCGAACACACAGCGAGCGAGGTCAGATCGCGTGACGGCGCGTCCCGATACACGCCGTCCGATGTCCACATCCGGAACATACGATTCACCGACTCAGACATCAGACTCACGTTTGCTATTCTGCTTGTGGACTTTTCTTCTCGTAGGCATAATTAGTCGAACACGCGGCATCGTTATCCACCCCGTTTGATAACTCCGACATCCCGACCATCTATGAGACTTTCTCTCTTACTGCCGTTTACACACGCTTGATTCAATCACTTGTTCGGGTCTTAAGGTAATATTTACTTTGAGAACCGCTGAGGTTACTTCAGCAGTCACTCTGAGATTACAGGATTATTATTGCTCCCTGGGGTGGACGTCACAAGGGCCCCGCATCCACCTGGGAAACTGATAGGATCAGCTGAGACAAAGCCCCAGATAACGTTAGTGACAGTTTTATCTCTATGTCCGCCACGTGAGCCACCTGAGTTATCTGAAAAAAAAACCAAAGAGTCCAGTTACACATTCACACATTCACAATTCCACTCTTACCAAACATTGCACCATAAAGCGCTGGGTGCCTGATGATGACGCTCTTGTTCCTTTTCATTAGATGCGGATTGCACGGCGGAAGGTTTTTAGAGGGAAAGGCCTTTCAAAAACTTTGCCTGGCATTTTCATCTCATGCCAGTGCTTTTTAAAAAGAAAAAGTGCATCGTTTTAAAGAGCCCTTTCAGACACTGGAAGCTGCCGAAAAACGAGCGCCGAGCAATTATCAGGGACGGTGGTAATCCCTGTAATGGTGCCCTCATGTGAGAGGAGCCCAAATGATGGACAACAGTGTGCTTAATTTCTCCTGTTTGTCTTTATGATGTCCACACTTCAATTCCTCGACCCACATAACAAGTCCTGAACGTCCTCGTGTTCCATTCTCCTCGCACGGCGTATTTGGTCACATGTTTTTGCAAAACGCGTGTAGTTCCTCATCTGTCGTAGTCTTTGCTTCGGGCAATTTTGTGAAACTACAAGTGCGTGTATCCTATACTGGCACACTTGAGGGCTGTTTAAAGTAAATACATAACAGTTTGTACATTATATTTATGATGTAAATGTTCAGGCTTGTCTCTGTCTCCACATGTTTACTGTGGTAGGAGACATGAAGGCTAGACAGCTAGCTGACATAGGCTAAATACGTAGCTGTCTGTCCGCTGTCTCGTGTTTGAATATACTGTATATCAACAATGCATCACCTGCTTACATCATTTAAGGGTTTTTTTTATCGTTATGTAGCTTAAAACGCCTCTAGGACTGGTGAAATGACATCATCAGAACATCCTTTCAGCATCCGAGCTCTGAAACGTGCAGCCAGTGAACGGTGACCGTTGGAGCCGATCCTGACAGCTAATTTATCGTGGTCATGCCTCCAACATATGGGACACGTCAGCATACAGAAATCCACCGTTCGTCGTCGTCGTCGTCGTTGTTGCCATCTGTCATTGTAATTGCAATTTCCATTTTTCACCGGACACGTACGCACCAAAACGCTGACGTCGGCAAGTGTGAGCACAACCGTTCCCACCCTGACAAACCGTGGTCTTCATCGCGTTCCATCAGTCTTCCTCCGGCTGAGAAATTGGATGAGTTGACGGAGGATGCTCCACCGTATCGGTCTGTTTGGGAACAGAGTTTTGTCCAAAAGAGCAGGAATCTTTGATGCTAATTATTCTGTACTCCTTCACAGCTGCATCATATTTCCTCCGTATTAAAGCGGAAGGTTGCTTTCCTTTGAAAACCGTAAAGCTGTAAAATCTCTGTAAGTACACAGGTGTGTGTGTGTGTGTGTGACAAATAACAGACAATAGAAACCAGATATATATATATGATGAATGCATCCCTGTCACTGTACAGCAAAGCTTTGATAATTTGCGGATTGATAATCCGCTGTGTGAATAACGAGCTCCTCCTTTGTGTTCCTAAGTTTTCCTTTTGTTTACAGGCATGAAAATGAAGACGTCTGGCTGACTTTCAAACATGAACATATTTGCAGAACAAACAAAGCTGCTGCTCGACTAAACGCAGCTTAGAATGTTTTGACACCAGGCTGGCTGTGAAGTTTCATTTAAAGGGACCAAAACGAAAAGATCCAGAACGGAGGAGAAGTCAAAGTAGAAACTCTGATAAATTGACATTATAATCCAAATCCAAAGACTTTCTCCAGGGGAAAATTTACAAAAAAGGACCCCCTGGAGACGCCTTAATCATTAGGCTCATAAAGGTTTATTTTAAATTCTATTCTAGGAGATCCATATCAGGATGGATTAATAAAGAGAGTTTTAAGATACATTTTTAAAAATTATAATAAAAATAAGGGTTACTGAGATGAATTTAGTTATTATAATTATTGAATTAACCCAAAATCCTTTAAATAACCCTGAACATTTTGCCTTAAAGTGCATTCTATTACCAATAAATTTAACACTGTTGAGCTTAATATATTTAATGTATTTCCTCTATTTTACTGATTCATTTCATTTCGTCGTTTGTAAACTTGGGCCTTTTCACCAGTATTTAAAATAAAACTGTACGAAGATGCACCCATCACTCGGTGATTGACGGGTTAACCGAGCCTGACTGGCACTTGTTAGTGAAACAGATAACAGGAAACATCATGGTGGATCCGACGCCCAGAAATTCAAATCAAGCGCTGTGAAAATAAACTTTCCTCTGCAGACGTTCCCATCAGCAGCGGCAATTATTCAGCCGAAACAGACACGCTAAAGAAGACGTACGCCGTGCCGAGTCGGCGGCAGGAAGGCGCCATTTCTCCCTCGTCTCAGCTGTGAGTGAATGAACCGAAATCCACGCGTGGCTCCCTTCAGTATCTCATCCAGTCCAAAGCACTCACACGCTCTCGATTTATTCTTACATTCTGCGCTGACAGCAGCTCGTAAATAACCATTTGGCTCGTGCAAACGTTGGGAGCATATTGTCTGGGGGCTCGATGGCGCTCTGAGATCTCTGGGCTTTCTTCCTGTTTTAATTCACAGACGCACGCGCGTTTTGACAGATTGTCCGTCGCCGGGTAGTCGATAGCTTTTCGTTTGTGCGTCCGCTCGCGTTCATCTGTTGTTGTTTCCGCGTGCTGTCGAGCAGCATTGTCGTTTCGTAACGCGCCGCTCCGCATCCGTTCGGTCAAAGGGAAACGGGAGCTCGGCGAGCGTGACGCGGGCGCACGTTCTGCCGCTCGCTCTGAGAGCGTGCGTCCGGCCGGGCTCCCGGGGAAACGTAGGGTTCCGCCGTTCTCAAGTTAATGCTCTCCCGCTATTTTGCTTCTGTGCTCTTTTTACATATTGATTTTTGTCATTACCTCACATGAATGATGTTAAATGGAAGTAAATGGTGCAGTGAAATGTACAATGATGGATTCCTCCCACCCCGGGCCATGAATAACTCCCAGACCTTCACAGTCACTGAATCTCTAGAAAGCACAGGGAGGACGGTTCTCCCAGACTGTTCACAACACACACACACACACACGGCTGTGTCTGTCTCCCCTGTGTGAGCCTTTCACCGCCTCATAATCACTCTCACTGAGAACAGTCGACGCCCGTTTACGTCCTCGTCTCGCGTCCTCTTTCTGTGGGACTCCGTGGAAGTTGACCTCGTCCTATCCTGGACTGTTGTTGGTGTTATTCCATGCGTCGTTCTGGACCTAGCTGTAGGTAGCCTTAGCGTTCCCTGTGAGTTCACCTGATTTTCACACTTTAACCGTCTGTTCAGTCACTTTAATTTACTTAGTTTGTTTTCTTTTGGTAACAGGAACCAGGAACGTGGCGTTGGTGCCGGTACGGTACTCTGTAGCTCTGCTGTACTCGGTGAAGGTACTGATGGACATCCTCCTCCTAGTGTCCTCCACCATCATAAACACATTCAGCCATTTCACCCCCTGTTGTTCATTTCACTCTTCCCCCGTGTTACTTCTCTCAGCGACCTGCTGTCATTTTATTCCAGCGTTTGCGTCAGCCAACTAAATTAACGATAACCATTCGGCTACGTCGATGTTTACCTTGTTGCTGGGCAACTGGGTGGTTGGGTTGCCCCCCCTCCCTCCCTCCCCCTGGAGCCTGGTAAGGGTCTTGTGTAATGTTATTTTAAACTTTCAAAGCATCTTTTTGCCTCATAGAAAGATCTCCTGTTGGCTTGACCTCCTCCGTTTGTGTATTTGTTGTGCGTTCTCCCAGGGTGCTGTCGTCCAGGTTTTGTAGCCTAGGTGTTCCCGTGCCTTCATCCCAATCCGATCTATCTTCCTTTGGTCATATTGATCGTGTTTAAACCCCGGATTGCTCCATTCTTGTACTCGCACCAATTAGCTGCCATCATGTTGGCTGCTGTTCTCTGACATGTGGGCTGCAGATGGTCCTCCTGTGTAACATTGCCAAGACAGGAGGAGTAGGCCTAACTGTAAACAATTTTCACACCCTCACTCGGATTCCACGAAGGGCTGCTTCAGTTCTAACGAGACTCAAATCCTCACGTCCGCAAACGGCGGCGCTGTCTGGACAAAACGTCACAAAGACATCGTGAATGCGTAAGTGAGCCTTCTAATGAGTTCCAGCGTGACGCGGGGGATGAATAGACTTCTCTCCCTCTCCTGTACACGACAGGAAGTGGATCTGCGGTATAATCAGAGACCATATGGGCAGATGGTCCCTTTGCCGCGTGTCTATCATGTCACCCCGCGTAATCGGCTACCTCCTAATTTGTGACGCCTCCGTTCGAGCGCCCTCTGTTATGAGACTTCAGCAGCCGGGATACATCGCAGTCACAATATACTGTGTGTGTGTGTGAGTGTGTGTATGCGTGTGTGTGTGTGTGTTTACTTAATGCTGCAACTAACGAACAGGAGAGACATTATCCATGTGCCGTGCTCGATATCGCAATGTCGTCCGTGTCACCTCGTCCCTTCTCTTGCTCTCTTTCTCTCTCATCGTTTGTCTCCTTACACACATTTTTCCGCAGCTGATCCGTCCCATATCTGGTCTCTCTCTCTTTTTTTTTTTTTTTTTGTTCCTTCGGGCAAACCCAACCAAAAAATAAATGATGTCCAGAAAGTTTGAAAGGACGTAGATTTCACTGGCATCTCAGCGTGCAAATGTGTGCCCCATAAGAAAGAGAGTCCATTTGCTCCCGGTCTCCCATCGCCAACCCTATTATTCAAATAATGATGGAGGGAAGCGGTCAGCGGACCACGCTGCCTGCAAGCCATCAATTATCACGGAAAGGTGTAGCGGAGGAAAGAGGATTCATTAAAACCCAGAGGTTAATTTCACGAGCGTGCAGCCAAAGTTTCAAGGCCTTGTGTTAAGAGAAGCCAATTTTGTATTTTCAAGATACGGAAATATCAAAGATCACAGGCAGCGGATTATTGGAACCTTTACAAGATAACTGATCTTGATTTGTCCTCATTATTTTTCATCTATTCAATTTATTTTTCTCCTGTGGCTGATGGGTGACAGATTAATATCCAAAACATCAATTATGACAAAACAAAAATGGATCGAGTTCAGACCAACCTGAAGAAGTCTTAAGAAGTCATTCTGTATGTAATCGACAATCGAAAAATGCTGATTCAGCAATTTTGAAGCGTTGAAATTAGCATAAAACCGTTGCAGTGGGATCGGTTTTGCGTGCTTGTGTGCGTTTGGGACGCTGTGGCACACGGTGCTGAAGTTGACCATTGGACGCAGCTGTGTCTAATTGTCACTTCTGCAGCTGACGGACTGATCAGGGCTGCCTCCTGGATACAGGCCGAACGAACTGAAGCTCCTCTGTTTGTGTTTTTGTTAGTGTTTCATTTGAAGCTCTGTCTCACTTATTTCATAAAGCGAGTAAGCGTGCGTCCTCGCCACGTGAACGTCCGTGTGACCCTGACGACGAAGGAACCCCTTCACAAAGACAAATCACTGCATCAGCATCGGGGAAGAGACGTTTTATCACGATTTTATATTCGGTTTTGGTCCTGCATCACACTGGCTCTGTAAAAAGATTGTGCATAGATTTTACTTGATGCTAAAACCAATTTATCTACATTAGCGAGTTTTTGCAGCGTACCCACCAGTATCTGTGTGAGTAGTACACACTGCGCATAGTCCACAGTGGTGTGTGTGTGATGCCTGGTGATTATGATGAGGGTGATGACTTTATGAATTATGCCAGGCAGGAACCCCAACCTTTGTGATGATGGTTATAAAACAAGAAAAGTGCATCCGATATTATGATGGATTCATTGATTTGGTCATTTATTTGGAGGTTCATCAATCAAACTGCTTCTTAATAGATTACTTCCTCCCTGAGAGTGCAGGGATTTATTAGAGCTGACAAAGAGATTATGAGCTCTCCCGTGCCTCAGACACCTTCTGTGTGATGCTGAAATGGTTTTAGGAGAAACGCTGGTCTGGCACGAAAATCGAGGATGCGACCAATGTGATGTCTTCCCACGTGACAGTCAGAGCCACGTGCAGGACGGCTGGAAGTTATGGTTCGAATCATGAAGGATGCGTGACATCATGGCAGTAGAAAAGACAAAAACAACAGAACGAACCTGGTTTGTTTTTTGTTTTTTGTGGCCTTCGTCGCCGTGTATTTGATTAATATATTAATTCTTAACGTGTTGAGGGCTTTTTCAGTGCTGAGGGTTTTCACCCCAGAGCCTCCTTCACACACACACACACACATCAACAGAGAACTTGTCCTCGTTCCTGTTCCAGCACTGCAGGATTTTTTGTTTATTCCACCTCAAAGACCCTTTGCTGGAGTGTGTGTTTGCACTCACATTGTGTCATCACCGTCGCACCAAATCCAGGGGCGTTCCAGATCAGCCTGGGAGGGCTGAAGGCGGGCTAGAAGGATCCTCTCTGTTTCATTACAAATACAGATGTAACGTATCAGGATTCTTCCTGCGTCGACTCGAAGTGTCGACGAGCGTTTCCTCATCCTCTGACATCACCAGAAGGCCCGCACGGTGCCGGATGAAACCACGGGAAGAGCCTTTCTTTTTCACCTTTTTCACCTTCTTCACCTTTTTCACCTTCTTCACCTTCTCCTTGACACATACGAGAAATTCGCTGACACCGGAACCCTAATTGCTCCCGACGAGCGGCCTGCGTTGGATGAATGTGAGGCGTAATTGAAAACCACTGTGGGAACGCGTTTATGTCCTGAACTTGCATTTGAGGTCAGGTGATGGTGGCACATTCCAGGAGCACGCAGCAACCTCCCATGCATTAAAGACTTTTTCACGTGGAAACCTTTTGACCTTTGGCATCGCTTTTAACCGTCAAGCTGCCACCACGCGGCACTGATTGATAAGTACTGAGCTCCTTCAGACGTCTCCTCATGTCCTTTTGTTGTCCTGTTCTTACTTTTCAGGCATTCCAGCGTGTAAAATTCACTCTCCCAGAGGGAGGAAGTTGCAAAATTCGATTTGATCGTTTTCAAACAAAAAAAAAATGCAAATTACACAAATAAAAAGAAGAAAACATTTTAGCTGCTTCTGGCATTAAAATGAACTCACTGAAGTCATTGCAACAGACCACCCGCAATACCACCACGCTTTTGTCTGCATCCTCTGATCCCTCTCCGGGGAGGTCCCCCCCTTCAGCACAGGAGGGCTCCGGTACGATCCGCCAGCCTCTGAGTTTGATCTTCAGAGGCCGGGCTTGGAATTTATCAGTCAACTTTGATAATTTACTTCAGGTTTCCTCCCAAGTTCTGAGCCACGTTGTCAGATCAGCGAAGCATCACGCCTTCTCATCGCTGTTTGCTGGGCTGTCAGGAATATTGAGTGATGGCACACCGAGCGTCCACGCATGTGTAGACCCACGCTGGCTTTTATAATCAACTTGGAAATTTATGGTAATGTCAATTTTACTGAGAAGCAGCGAAATATCCTGGTTGGAGGTATCCAGGTCATATTACTCTGCTAACCCATTTTCAGAGACACCATGGAGTTGCCGGAGGAGACAGAGAGAGAGAGAGAGAGAATCCCTGCGTACTGTCTTGTCATGCAGCCAACGACAGCACATATTAAAACCAGTTCAAAGCTTTACCAACCAGATGCTTTAATCTCCTCCACGCTGACGGAGCGTAACTCAGGTGGAACTCAGATTGGACGCAAAGATTGTTCTTCAAATTTAAGCAGCGATCCTAAAGATAGAAAACATCACAGAATTACACACACAGGATGCACACAACTCTGCGGCAAATTCATTTGAATTTAAGATGTTAATGCAGGATTTACATCCAGAGCGGGTCAGGCTGCAGCTCCGAGAGGAAACGCGCGCACGTTCACAAACACACGCCGACATTATGGGTGATGATGATAAATGGTGGCAACGGGGTGGGGAGGTAAAAACTGCCGAGACTCGGGGGCTCTGATCGATATTTTTGCTGGAGGAAGACGGAGAGGCAAACAGAATGTTGATTTCAGGAAAGCAACTGTCTCTCTCTGAAGGGTTCCTATTGCCATTCATTATCTCCGGGGCTGCGATCGTCGATCCATACATGGATGGGCTCTCAAGTGGTGCAGCGTTACTGCGGCGTACATCATTCCGCAGCAGCGCTATGGCAACGTGCTTTTACTCACAGTTGGCCATCCAGACCCTTTAAAACGGAGCTGACATCGCCGACGTCACGCGGCGGTTTTGATTCGCGTCTCGGCATCGCTCGGAGTAGAAACTCAAACCTCTCTGTCGTGTCTTCATTTGTTGTGGTTTTGATCGTGCGGCCTCCTTCGTCTGTGTTGCATCACGCCAACGTACGACGTTAAACGGATACATCCTGACGCTGAAAACCAAAGGGCGATCGAAGATGACCCCGCAGATCGATGGACCTTTACGCATCATGTCCAGGTCATTAAGAACTGACGGCCGCGATGGCGGTGATCGGTGTCTGTTGGGAAAAAGGCATAAATATCAGTTTGAAGTAGAAGCTTTTGATTTTCTGTTCTTTATATGTCAATAAAAATAATGAAACACTTGACGGATGCAGCAAATACTTAAATAAATAAAGTATATGGAGCGTTTGTAAAACCTGAACAGGGTCAAAACCACACAACTGTGACCGCAGGGTAGCGTGTTAACAATATGTTTCAATTAATGTGCGACGTTTCTCTCCGCACCGACTTCTTTGAGCTGCCAAATATTGATTTTGCGTTTTATATTTTGACTATTATTGTTTGGTTTCTCCCTGCCGCACTCCCACAGAGCGAGCTCGGCTCTCTGCCTCACACGGCCTCTACCCGTCACTTGCCTTTGTTTGTTTTCCATTCTCAGTGCTTGAGTATTCCACTTATTATATATTTTATGTCTATATATATTTTTTTTTTGCATACCGAGAGGGAACCAATCAAAAAGGCCTCCCAAAGGTTCAATGTTGATACTTAAACAAACGCGGGAACAAAATGAGACGCTCATTTGACAGCGATGGCAATTTTTCTTTGCAATCGATGCATAAATGATGTGCGACGTGCGTGTATCACCGTCAGCGCCGGATCTTAAACGGAATCGCGTGGCGCGGCATCCTGTCGGAAATTGGGCCATGTCAGAGACGAGCGATAACAGGATATACGTTATATAAGAAAACTCGGGGTAGAGCAGGAACAAAGGAAGCAAACTCCTGCACGCTGTCTGATATTCGCCTTATTACGGGGACAGAAATACCGTACGTATATCAGAGTCTGACATCTCATTGTTTAAAGTTGCAGGTTTCCACACTGCAGGAGCCGTGTGTGTTTTTAGGCAGTGTGTGAGCGCGTGAAGATCCTTGTTTTCTGAAGTGATTTTTTTTCATATTAAGATGAGCTCTTGTGTGTTTCTCTGTACATAAAAATAGAGATTTATCCATCTCTTTTGCATTTAAATAATCCATTTTCCTCCAGTCAGTATCTCATTGCACAGCTACAGTTAATAATGACACTTCTGATTCTTCTTCTTGGCTTCTTGAAACGGTTGTTGAGACGTATAATGATATGATTCAAAGCAAAGTGAACGATTTAAAACTACAGCACAGGATCGTTTCTGTTCGGTGATTGGTTTGACCTCCTATGGTTGCTGAGGTAACCATCCATGGGCGTGTCTTCATATATAAAAAAGCCAAACTCTCTATGTCAGGCTGCATTCGAGGGAAATCGGTGTAAAATGACGCCCAGCACATCAAGCATTAAGAGAATTTTAAGGGATGTAAAAAATATCATAGCTTTACAAAGTTTTCAAGGTAAATCTAATGGATTTTAACTTTTTTACAAATAATTTTAGTTTCAAAACCTCCAGGTTTTTTGGTGTTTTTGCTTTTGATTAGTAGTAGTTTTTGTTATTATTTTTTTATCATATTAAATTATTTTTTTTCATTTTATTCTACATTTTTGTTTGATGTCTCCATTTTTATACATTTTATTTTATGCCTTTTCTACATGGTACACTCAGTTATTTATAAGTTTACAAATAAAATCTATATAAAGTGAGGCACCGGGTGACTCACTGGATGAGACGTGTACCACGTAACGCAGTGGCTCGGGTTCGATCCCAGCCTGTGTGGTTTGCTGTGCTCAGCCCCGTCCTTCCTGTCTGTCTTGGTACTTTAACTTCCACAATAAAGCAGAAAATACCAAGAAATGTAAAAAATGTGTGTATGTACAGTATGCAGTATATATTCATTTCCACATTGTTCTTAGCTTCCAGTCAGATTGTATCCGTAACGAAAGCTTTTGAATGTCAACCATAAAAAGTTTCATCTTTATTTGTCAGGTATGCAGTACTCAGCGTTTACTTTTAAAAGCTTCTGTTTATTTATATATTTGTGTTAAATACAGTTTTGATGACTTCATTCATGCATAAACTACAGAATTGATATTCACACTAGAAAGTCTTCCTTCCTCTGCTGATCACACTGATGATCATCCGTAGACAAAAACAACCATAAGAACATAACCATATCCATATTTGAGGCCTGTCCTGTCAAATACCCACTGGAGCATTCAGAAAACTTTTGAGTTGAGAAGTGACAGCGTCGTCTAGGAACACCTGGAATGCTGTAGGTTTTCACAGCAGTGTATGACAGCCATGCATTTAGGAGCGCTTTGTTTGTGCTTGTTCTGGAAAGCCATATATCTATACGCTGCTGCAGCAAAACCATACTGTACATCACCCAAACACATCAGAATGACTGACAGGTACGTTTAGGAAGCGAGCAAATCCACTGTACACAATGAAAATAAGAGCAAATTTGCCGTTTTGTGTGTTCTTGTGTGTTGTGGGTGTGCGTTAAACGTTTTAACAGCTGTGGGAGCAGCGTTCATATTAATTGGCTTTAAATGAGCTGGCGTAAACTACAAGCGAATTGTTTGCACTCTGTGTTTATAATAACTTTAGGGCTCGGTTTATATCCTCACATTCATAACACCATTTGAGCAATTTAATGTAATCAGCACATCTTTCATTTGCATAATAAATATAAATGTATCACTGATATTGGAGGCAGTATGGCTGAATGTGATTGTGAAGTAATGATATGAGGAGAAATCCCATTAAATGTGGATTTGTTTTATGAATTTATCCACTGTGAGACTAACCAGGACCACACTGAACCCCATCGCAGTCACCACACATTTTATGGCATGTATAGAAGAGAATATAGAAACGTGATAATATGGTTATTATTAACATCTGTCTTAGTCTTAAACTTCCTACTGAATGCAGAACTTTGCCACATGAATTTGCTTACAGCTGCTGATAAACAGAGCGGAAAAAGTTTGCTTTTTGTAAGCATCTTGGTGAAATGTTTGCGGCGGTTAATAATTTATTTTGCAACGCTGCGATAAATGACGAGGCAGCAGAATGCGGCGCTCCGTGTTGTCATAATCAGGGTTTGTGTTTAAGATGCTTAAAATACACACCTGCTCAGCTTAAGTGTGTATGGACCAACAAAATAATGAGTAAAATGTTATAAGGGGGTGATTTTCTAGCTTGTGTTTATAATGTTTTGAGTTCAGTGGATGCAACTCATACATGCATCTTAGTCAATTTGTAGCAAATTTGAGTGATTTCATCATATTAAGATGATGAGATTTGGTATTAGGCTGCAACAATCTGCATTTTGATTATTTATAATTTGGCATTGGTCAGACATATAATTTCAGACTAACGCTGAAAAACACATTCAGACATCTTACTTGCTTAAACCAACCCTGAACCACAGTAACCCGATGGTTAATGGCATCCCTGACATGGCGCTGACAGGTCCACAACCCACTCACAGTATTCCGTCAAACATGGAGTCCATATCGACACAAACGCAACCGACCCAAACAAACATTTCCTGCCTTATTTCTGCACCGCTGAGCCTTTTCTGCTCCCATCAAAAAATGAAATATACACTAACAGCGTGTGCCGTTGCCCTCTAAATATTACCAAAGCATTTCACTGAGTGTGTTAATGAGGTTTCCTTCCCCAAAACAAAGACATTACCAAGCACATAAGTAAAGACAGACGCCGAATCTCTGCAGCAAATACAAAGCAGCTGTTACTGTTATTTGTGGCTACTGCTACTGTAGTAAACTGTAGTCCACACACACACACACACACACACACACACACACATACGGAGGCAGCCATGGCCTGAGAGCCCCAGTGCTGAGTGGGTTATTTACAAATGGATTTTGTTGGTGCATGCTAAAGAATTAACACGGTCTTGCCAGCACTGTGGGCCTGTTAGCAGCGCCGCCATGAAGTGACCACAAAGCATTAGGATAGCTGCACAAACGCAGGAAGAAAAGCAAAAAATAACACAATAATGCATCTTGCACATTTGATTATTTAGCCTTAAAAGCCAAAGTTTTGCTTAATTATTTTCCCTTTACAGTCGGCGTCACTACAACTCATTACAGACGGCATTAGCTCGGTGCGAGTAAGACGTTTCACGTTATTCATGATCATAAGTGTTCATTTTATAAGTTTGTTACCTGCATGACGCCATAGAAAATATGTGAAATCTTTCAAGTGTTGTACTTGATGATTGATGATTTTTTTTTCTAAAATAATGATCAGGAGCCGAGTGGGGCTCCTGTTTTGTCATGTGACTAAAGAGCTAAGGCTGAAACAGATTGCTCAGTATGTTAACTTTGAGGTTTATTACTGACTGCACCATTGAAACAAACGTGGCCTCGCTAAACGATAAAGACACTTAGCAACATTAGGATTTTAATAGGATTAGCTCCCTCCCACACATACTTTGATGCAGGGTCATAAAATCTTACTTTCACAGAGCTCTCAAACAGGAAATTGTGGTGGAAATGGGATTATTTTTGTTTTATTTCCGAACGTTTGTGCACTCAGCTGTGAGGGAACCCCTGTAGTTGGGGATGGGGCGATGGGACGGGGTACGAGGGTGGCTTTGAAAGAAGAGGCTCAGCTTGACGCACTGAAGCTGGACAGGAAGAAAAAACAAAAACGGGAGCAAACAGATGAGTGGGAAACCGAGCACTGAGGCGTAAATAAGTGAATTTTGTTTTTCTGCGAGAGAATCAGCTCATTCAACCCTGCAGCGACCAGAATAAAGACAACTGCTGCATAATGTGGTGGTACGCACATTTGTGATTTAAATTCAATTGACAACTCTTGATTCACTTAAGAGAAAATATGGAGTGAAGATGTTACTAAGGGGTGAATAGTTTGAGTCAATAACGACACAAAAATATCAAACAGTGTCTGATTGTGACTTCTGAAATGCTCCGGATTTTTTCAAAGTAGGTCAGCCGCTTTATTCTGAAGGAATTAATAATGAGTGTCAGTATTTTTGTGGCATTTTATTGTCTTAATGCGTACAGAAAAGTCAAAATGATTAAGAATTAAGCACTAATAATAATATCTGTAGGTTAATTAGCTATCTTAACCTTAAATACTGATAATTGGTCATTGAAAATACATTAAGCCAAACATTTCAGGGTTCTTTTAAGTAATTTGATTAAATTCAATGGAACTTTTCACACGAATATCCTCCTAATAATTACACATACAAAACAAAGCTCATAATTCATCGAGTTATGATTAATTCCTAAAATCCATTTCTATTAAAGTTATGACATTTTTAATTTCCCTTATTTATGAAGATGGGCCCATTAGCGGTATCCAGTTTTTAGGAGGTTAATTTGTTAGACGACATTAAATTAACCTCATCTGAATCAGCGTTATTCATTGCTCAAAAAAAATGATTCATAATGCATTATAACCCCCTGAAAATGCTCATCATGTAAATGTTTCTCAAACATTCCAACAGTGGTTTTATTCTACTACTTTGTCTTTGTCTCGACACAGGAAGAGGAAAATTCTATATTTTTAGACTGAGCATGAAAATAAACGTCTGTTGACACTCATAATTACGTAATTATCCCCACTGTGCACGTTATGATTGATACATGTCACCATTTCGATAAATTGTCGTTGATTACGAGTGTGCCTCTTTGGGTATTCTTCATGAAACGGACTGGAATGAAATATCTCTGCATACTTTTACTATTTGAGTTGACAAACTGGGTAATACATCATTGGGAGAATGTAATCTTACTGCGCTTTAGGCTGTTATTTAATGCTCCCCTCCTTTGTCTGCGCTTCATGAAGCGGAGAAACAATAACCTGAATATTCAGCATTTCTGAGTCCCGTACGATATGTAGACATTTATTTATAGTTTTGCTTTAACTCTATTTGTTTGTCCTCGTCCACTACTAGCAGGAAGATGTATATCTGTTTTCAAGGTACCTTTGGGGAAACGGTCTTTGGGAAGTATTGGTTTGAGTAAGCACTGTGAAGTGTAAAATCAGGAACAAAGCAGCTGTATATATATATATTTTTTTTAATATATTTATATATGATTTTCTTTTTCTGCTGTATCACAAAGGCAACTGCAGGAGCTGTGACTCCATTAATAACCTGCGCTGAAGGGACCCATTATGCAAGGCGTGAAACCTGAGCGCCGGTCACCTGCTCTGCTACACGAGCCCGGGGCCCTGGGGGAGGAAAGACAGGGGAGAGTCTGAGCCGCCTGCCTGAAGGACTTAACGCACGCGGACCAGGCTCGGGGTCCAGCTGGGAGCTGCACAGGCGTCTGATGGGTGTTACAGCAAAGCATTAGGAAAGCGGCGGTTTGTGCAGGGAATGAATTAAAAGGAACAAGGATCCGCTGAAGCGTGGTCCCTGGAACCATAACCCTTTCAAGTTCTACCAAGGACACAGGCTCTCCTTGTGTTTGCAGGGACATTTATCTTATATTATTAGCTCAGGCAGCTCACAGGGTCATTTGTATAACCGTAATGACTCAGCTTCACAATCCGCTGTCAACACAGAGGGGCTGTTTGTCCCGGTGGGACGAGAGAAAAAAAAGAGCATAAAGTGCTCTCGGCAGCCTGCTGACTAACTGGATCTGTTACACTCCTGGCCAGAGTTCACACCAGAGCCTCTGGGGAGAAAGAAGGAGAACCTGGAGTTTACCGTGACACCTGCTTTATCAGGTAAGAATTATTAGATGAGGAATGAAAAACGATGAAAATTAGTTCATTGATGTTTTGGGTGAGAAGCCGGGACAATGGACCGTTTGGTCTGTATGATGTGCAACCAATGTAGAGGACAGATGCACGAGAGGAAGGCCCAAATAACACAACAACGTCTCCATAATAGAAGAAAGAAGGGCAACGAGCACCTCATTCAGCCTCCAGATTCACATCCATCACTGAAAAATGCAAAAATGCAATCTAGCCGGGCACCTTTTCGATGATGCGTTCAGGTGCACTTCTCTTACTCATCCTCCGGCAGTGCATCATCTTTACTCGCCTCACCCACCATATTTGACAGAGTGGAGCTACGAGAGACGGTGGATCTTCAGTCGTTCAGCTCTGTCGGTGTTTGTCGAGGGTTAAGGTTCAGGCATCGGAAATCTAAACTCGCCAATTAAACTGATGAATATGTACGGTGGAAAATGCAGATAGGAAAACATGCAAAAATAAGAGCACATAAAAAGCGATGAGATTGTCACTAATTTCAATAATCTGAAAAATAATCATAGTGTTTATATTTGTGGTTATAGCTCCAGTCAGGGTTGGGGGTGGATCCCATCTGCTACCTGGATAAAAGAATAAAAGATGTTTCAAACATCACCATCTGTAGCGGCCATATTGTAAACATGTCACATCTTATTCTTGTATTCAATGAGGACTTGTTTGTGATCTGCTAAAACTAATAATGCACAGAAATTGTTTCATGTCCGCTGTCTGAAGCGAACATGAATGTTGAATCCGTGCACAAAAAATCTCGAGTTTGACCATCGTGAATTCAAGCGGATTGCGGCCCATGTGACCGCATTCCACTGATCCGCAGTCAGACGCATTCCTGCATGCTTGACTCAGTCTGCTCTGTTCTAACTCTGAAATAAGGGCTGAGGAACAGATTACAGCTACTGGAATCCACAACAACGAGCGCCAACTCCAGACTAATCTTGTTGTTTTAATACCTCGTGTTCGGGGTCAGCAGCCCACTGAACGGAGGGGTTGGGGGGTTCGGGCCTGCGGGCCACTGGGTACGATGGGAGACGTGAAAGACATTGTGGCCTTAATAAGACGAGTCTGTCACAGAGAGTATCCTCGGCTAGCACCAGCAGGGCATTAATGCTGAATGACAACACTAAATACTGACATTTCTCGCTAGACTTCCCTCAGTGAGCGTTGTTTGTGCACTGGCTGTGTTGATGGGTTTATCTCCCACATGCCCGCAGCTCCGCACAGCCAACCAGCTGTCGATCCCACAGCCTCCTGCTTTGCTCCTGGCACTATTAGGGGCACAATGGTTTACTCATTCGCTGGTTTTCACACACGTAACACCGAGCATTGTGTTTGATGGTGGGTGGGGATGAACGCGACATTGCGGCACGCGGCGCCGCAATTGGATGCAGCTGTGTCTAATTGATTAAGTCGGAGAGACTGGGAGGCGAGGATGCCCGCTGGATGCATGCTGACGTTTTTAAAAGGGAGAAGCTGCTCCTCTGTTTGTTAGGGAGGAGGAAAAGCTGCCCTGGTTTTATTTGGAAGGCCTGAAAAGTTGCTCCCGTGTCGTACGATTATACGACCGGCGTGCATCCTCGCTCTGACATCATGTGGTGTTGCATCCCCGTGGCTCCAAAGACGATGATCCTTGTTGCGCTACGGTCCCAACGGCAATCCTGTCGAGTCTCAGTGCTGTGTCACTGAATCCCTCGTCTAGACTCTTTGTTTCTTTCACATGAGATAAAACCTATTTACAGTACCAAGCAGGAAATTGTTGTGAAACAGATCAAGCTTAACCTTGTTCATCTTACCAAAAAATGAAAAGATACACACAAAACAATAAACTGCAGTTAAGGTCAAATGTAAAAATCAAGAGTCAAAAGAGTTTAAATACTGTATTTAGTGGAAAAGCTAAGCTAATATACAGTAAATCGAATAAAAGTGAGGGTTGAGGGTTTCCTAGATATCCAATTCAACAAAATGGCGCAAGAAATTGTAAACAATCCAATTCAACAGACGTTCAAGTTGAGACCAACTAAGTTTGTGAAGCCGTTTTTCTTCCTGAGCTGTTGGGTCAACAGTGTGAAGAAAATCTGAACTTTACAAGATTTGCCAAGGATTTCTTGCAGGGTTATTGCATTAGATTGCTCTCGGCATCTATAGCAAATAAGGTATTTATTCATACCGTATAAATATATATATATTCAGGGTTAAATCCTGGCTGCTTCTAGAATTTATTCACTGTTTATAATCCACGTTGAGCCGTGTGACTTTCCGTCTTTCACACACACAAACACGACTCTTTGCTCTTTTGACGATGGCTACGTTCCATGAATACTGTTCTTCCAGTCACACACCCGGTGAAATAAATCAAAGGAAAATAGGGGCGCGACCGTGGATGTGTAAATTTCTATTTCCGTGTTGCTGTTGTTGGAGGTTGCCTTCCCCCTCCCATGCGACGGAGGGTAAACATAATTACTTTTCTTGTACCGTACGCATTGTAGCGTTCGCGCAGACACCTTAAAAGGTCAATAACACGGCTTCAATTTACAAGGTGTGTTACAGCGACCGGGTGCGTCGAACGCGGCGTATGTAAAACTAAATTAGGCCTCCGTTTGTTCCGAGGGGCTGTTTTGTTGCCTGTAATAACCGCATTGTGTTTTACGTCTGAACGGAGGACGGCGAATCGCGGCCGTGATCCGAAACTTTCGTGCTATTGTTTGGGATGTCGGCGTTACTGAGCGCGCGCCGTGCGAGCCGGGCAGATAATCGTGTTAAACTCTGAGTCACCGTCAGCTGAGCGAGGGAGCAGCCTGAAATTGTGTAAGGACGTGGAATAGCAGAGAAGAAGAGGTTGTTCTCTCAACGATATCGCTGGCTGCTGGGAGGTGGGAACAAAGATGGCTGTAAGCAGGGCGGGAATGATGGCGTGATAAAGCCAAGTGAATAATGTGATCTCGAAGCGTTAGCAGAAAGGATACTTTCACAGCGCTGTGCTTTTATGATGAGTAGGTAAGTCTGATAATCGTGTTTCAATTCGAGTAAAATGAAGTGAGCTCACTTTTCAAGTGGCGGATGGCGCGGTGTGTGTGTGTGTGTGTGTGGAGCCCACTTAAAGCCCGGCGCTGCAGAGCGGCAGAGTGCACGGTATATCTACGCCGGGGTGAATTGAGAGATGAAATGAAAGATGGCAACTTGTCGATGTCAGTGGGCTTCCACAGTTTGAGAATCCAAAAGCCTGTCGATGCTGAATATCAATGAGATAAACAGCCGGTCGGCCGGTCCGAGGTCTTATTTGACCAATAAGGATCGCGAGCCGAGTGGAGGATCGGCCTCCAAATTTACATTTACGTCTACGGACGCTTTTATCCAAAGCGACTTGGTCACACCGTTCGCACACCGACAGCCAAGGTAACCATGCAAGGCACGAGACTTCCTGTCAGGACCAATTAGGGACGCGGGGATCGAGCAGCAGCTTTCCCATCGCTTGACAAATTACATAATCTACCGAGATGAAATCCACGAAGAATGTAATTTATCTTCATTTTCCCAGAACCATTACGCAAAAGGTCACGTTTTTCTGCCAAGTGGAGTCCTTAACCCCTTCGTCGCCGTTAGAATGATTGAGAATTTCCATCAAATATGGAGGTCATTTGGCGTACGCTCATCCTGTCACGTGACACAACATTATTCACATTTCAAGTGTTTCGGTGTATGTTTAAAGGTTTATTCGCTTCTAAATGAAGAAATGAATGCCAAACAGATGTTGGACGCACGATATCGTTTCCAAGATGGCTAATCTGAAGTGCTCATTTTAAATGTCGTGGGTAATTTGTCCTCAAGTGCTGCCCATCAAGTTCCACATTGTCATGGCAACAGCAACGGATCAGCGAAGCGTAGCCGCACAACAGGAGAGCCGATCGTAACTTTCTCGAATCGCATCAGAGCGGCGGAGATCTTTGTATTTGTAGTCTGCTGCGGTTTCATTTCAGCTGCAGGATTATTCAATTTGGGGAGGAAATAAACAGCTCAATCTGATACAAAACTCTCCTTTTTTTCCCCTCTTTTCGCAGGCCTGCTTAGGAGCTTACATCCCCCAAATGTCAAGGGAAGAAGTCCAAATGCAGCATTTTGCTCTTTCACCACTGCGGCCCAAAAGGTCCTGCCTCCCGTTTGCACTCCGTAGGACTCCGTCTGTCCGTCTTGGCCTGCGCAACCTTCGGCGGCGTTAACTCCGTCGCACACAAAACCACCGAGAGGAGAGGCTCCATCTCGCACTCTACCTCGAACGTGTGCAAAGAGAATCCCGCCATCATGAGGCCAAGTGAGTTGAGACGGATCGATTCGCCAGTTGATGAATTTGCCGTGAGACGGGCAGAAATGAGGAAGGTAAACTTTTTGCAAAACAGGCACAGGCACACAGAGAGGGATGAAAAACAGGACATAATAGGAGACTCATTTATATACCTGTCCTCACGGCCCTCCTATCGATCCTGCATCCATCTCGAGGTGCCTTTGATGTCTACAAGCACGGTTGTGTTCCTGGACAAGTGTCTCTCGATTTCCCTCGGGCATCTAAACAGAGGAAAAGCAGCCCTGCACCGGTCCACCTTGTCTGTTCCCCTCGGTGTCTCATCCTGCGGGAGATCCTCCAGGGATAGAAAAGCAGCCAAAACAGATGAGGATTATGGGAAATCCAAAGTAACTACGTCGGAGAGAAAGAAATACAACCGCCAAGAGACCGGTTGGATTCAGAGCGAGGGCGCTTTATCAGAGCGGCGGGGTGCTGAGGTCCAGCAAGCCGCATGGGGTCACGGTGTTAACAGCGGCGTTGATGACTGGGACACACGGCGCCACGGCTCCACTTCAGGATTATTGTCATTCAAGGGGCCAGGACCCTCGAACACAAAGGCTGGCGGGCGGAAGGAGAATTCAGATGAGGCAGCCCGCCCCGCTCGCAGCTACTTCCCACACAGACGGCGCCCAGGTATGAATCCCATCGCCGCGCCGCAGAAGTGAAACTCCAAAGCCCCGTATGCAAAATCATCTCCATATATTCATGTCACTGGATCATATTTTCCATAGATGTTGTAGATAAGATCATGTTTCAAATTGGTAATGTAGCGCTGAGGTGGTCTTGGAGGGTCCAGTCTCCCATTTTTTCATAACTTTATTAGATACACGTGCACAATCCAATACAACCCAGTACAAGAGTGTTGCTTTAAATGCTACATAGGTGAATCTGGTATTGTTGCCCCTCCCCCCTTCCATATATGTGAATGGGTTGGACAACATGCATCAGAATCTCAGGAGAAAGGCTTCCAACACACACTTAAGTATAACGCAGTGGTTGGCGCGTGTGAGTGAATGCACATAACACACACCGTTCACATAAATCCCAAGCGATGCGCGCACAAAGCAAATGTGAGACTTTAAAGAAACAACTGATCCTCCCTCCACCTGTAGTATAAGATGTCAAATATAAAGCAACAGCGCCTGTGTGGGCGTTATTTCAAACAGCCGCTCTGCCGGTACACGAGTAAGGACAAAATCATAGTGATACGTGCCAAGATTTATGGTTTATGTTCCCGGGGAGCATCATTGTTGGAGCCAGAGCCTCCAAATAGTGTGTCATAAGCGCTCGGTAACGTGATAGAAAAATGCGCGAGTGCCTAAAAATCTGCCTGTCGGTGACTTTTTGAGATTGTGATCGAGAGGAGTAGACGACAATTTTGTGTGGCTTTCTTCAATTTGGGGCTCTGTCTCTGCCAACACTCGTAATGTTTGTATTGCGTATCCTTGGAAGGACGCTCAATAGTTACAATTCAGCCCAGATTCAGATTTTGATCTGGATACGGAAGACGAAAATACAATATATGCTTACAAAGGTGTCGTAGATGCTGTAACTTAAACAACGAGGCCTAAAGCATTCGCCGCAGGTGTCCGAGCGGTTGGATTCACCACGTGTGGACTCATCTCCATGATAATCAATGGATTCACCTGAGCTGAATTTCAAGTGTCTTCGCAGGGGGGATGAGTAATTTTGTAAATATGTTAATAGATTGGCAAAAAATTCTAAAATTGCGTTAATAGAACAAGGCAATACGGGAGAAAATGTTGAAAAGTTGAAGGCGTAGAGTTTGTCTCCTCCAGATAACGGTGTTCTCTCAACACAGAGACTTGATCTTGTCACCACATCAACACTGCACCTCACTGTGAGTTCGAGACTGTAGGTCAGATCAGTGGACCGTAGAAAAAGGCTCAGGTGGATGAACTCACCTTTATATTGCAGTGGGGCCATATAAGACAAAATAGTTTCCAACGTGTGTGTTCCAGCTCGCATGCGACACGCCGGTGGACTCTCCTTAAAATGTACCGCCTCGGCCCGCAGCCATTTCGGAGCATTACCTATTTCTGCCTTGGCTGTTACGTGAGTTACTTAAAAAAAAAAAGAAGAAGAAGAAAAAAAAAGAAGAAAAAAGAAAAACGAGATGCTGTTTTGTAATAAATTTTTTATAATGCATATTTCTCTGTAGCGCAGGGTGGAACACAATAACACCGGGGTACAGAAATAAATAAATCATGAGCCGCCACAACAAAGAAGTGGAAGTTTTATGTAGTAAGAGACACAATTACAACTGTGCGGCCCAGGTTTATGTATATAATCCTTACCAATAAAACGGACATGCAAACACCCCCTCCCCCCCTACCATCACACCACCAGGACCACTCTTGAATAATTCAGGAAGTCTCCACTCTGTAGAGCATTTATTTTCTGGACTGCCCCACATCTGTTCTTTTAACCTTTTACTGGTTCTACTGTGCATTTTTAGGCATTCCGTTGTTCAAAAGTGTCAGACATCTTTGCCTCCACGGGCCTCCCAGTGTGTGGGATGATGCTCTACCTACAGCGTTTGCCGTGTTGGTATAGCCGTACACTCCACAAACGTTGGAGGAATGGGGTTACGTCTGCAGGATGGATGCTCTGTCATCCTTTACATTATTCATGGGCCACACTCGTG
>OMNV01004008.1:2386-23986 GCA_900303265.1 Brotula barbata
TGCCAAGTTTTTAGACAGAAATTGGAAAATTCCAGTGTGGGTGGAAAAACGGCTGCAGAGACACATGAGCTGTAATTTCAGATCCATAATAAATAAACTTTAAAGGGGCAAAAGAAGACGACGGTGCCTTGAAAGTGAAATTGTTCTGTTGACGTTGATCGTTTTTTCCTGACTGTCACCTGAACTGCAGCAGTGACTTCATTCATGTTTCCGTCTCAGCTGATGTTGCAACCTCTCCCACAGCCATCAAAGGGGTTTGGCTCCAGATTTGCCGCGTTGCGTTGCAGAACCTGACCGGGTGTGAATCATCCCCTCGTGATGTTTTCCTGTCAGAAAAGCCCTCTCTCTCACTCACACACACATACATTTGATGAAACGTTCAGCCTGTAACCGGTTTCTGCCGGACGGCCATTAGTTTCCCTCCGGGCTCCTCCTTGGAGTGGAGAATGTGGAGTGTGTGGTGAAGATGTGGAGTCACGGCCAACTCTCACACTGTGACATATGTGGCTGTGTTTTACAGCTGTGTCGACGCTCTGTGCTTTACCAACACGTAGCCCTGTCCTCTCCTCTGTGTGTGTGTGTGTGTGTGTACTTGTCATCCTCCCTG
Organism: Brotula barbata; assembly: GCA_900303265.1. Classification (NCBI taxonomy): domain Eukaryota; kingdom Metazoa; phylum Chordata; class Actinopteri; order Ophidiiformes; family Ophidiidae; genus Brotula; species Brotula barbata. Next base: position 2,994 of record OMNV01004008.1, read on the forward strand.
ATTATACAGCAGATGGACACCAGTGGTATAAAGTAGCAAAGTAAAAATACTTCATTGCAGTGCTTGCAAGACTTTGTACAATTTTTGCATATTATTACTTTTAATTAACTACATACCTGAAGGAAAATATTTCTAATAATTGTGTGATTTGGGTAAAAAAAAAAATCACAACAACTGTGCTATTCGTTTAGTTTGGATGGTTTTAAATTCGTTTTGTACCTTTAGCTGACGGACACACACACCACCTGTGGGGCTGCGTGATGGTGGACTCCTTTATTGAGTGGACACTGGCTGCCTGATCCCGTCGGCTTTAATCTTTTCACTCGCATTCCTCGGGCCTCCTCCTTGGCGACAGGGGGAAGGAAAGGCACGAGGGTGCCACCCATTTTAATAAATGGCATTATGCACGAGGTTCACCTGGCAACGGGCCAAATTGACTGCAGGAAAATGACCGGCCACGTCTTCTGCCGTGAGCCACAGTGGAATTCTTTTCCCCTGCAGCCTCGGTCCGTGTTTGAAAAACTCCACTTCTTACGACTGATGTCTTGCTTTCAATTCTTACTCTGTAATCTGCCCTCCGTGTGTCCGTACGCTCAGGTGATCCTTTAATGCCACAGCAGAATAAAAAGAGCGTCAGGTGGTAGAGATTAAATGCACCTGTAAGGTTTTGTAATTACACCACTGGATTTAAAGTAATTAAGTTGAGCAGTTAACATCGCCCGCACTGTTAGATTTCCATTCCCGGTACAAAAAGGAAGCTTAGTTTCCTGCCAGCAAGACTAATACATTCCATCTGTATGTTGTTTAGCGGTGTGTGTATCCTGCACAGTGCCTGAGAAGGTTTTGCCTTAGATTAGAATAACAGTCACTTTCATTTAACCCCCCTGACCCCCTCCCTACCGCCAAAAAAAAACAAAAAACAGCAACGCGCCAAAGCATCTGACTTAGTGTCCCTTGGCAGAGACAATGGGAATGTTTCACATAAAGATGTATCGTACGCAGCGCGGGGACAATGTGTCCTCATGTACATCACGGCACGATCACAACAACAGGATCTAATGAACTTTGTGGCAAAAGAAAAAAGGGACAGCAACAGTAAAATAAATCAACGGATTCTGTTGGCGCACGCCGAGGTGTCGCTACGACCCAAAACGTGGCAAAACAGCTGAAACAATAGAATCAACCACAACACGTTCCTTCAGTGATAAAAGGATTAAATCGGCTGAGGCATCAAACCTCAGCATAAACGACGCTCAGAAGAAGGATTATTGGAGCGTCTAAAAGGTTTGACTGGCTCTGACTAATGGAGTTAAACGTAAAGAACATTTGATATTAGTACACATATGAGCTGTCGTGAGGACTATGAAGACATAGTACACAAATTGTACCCGACTGCTCCTGGTATTTGTCCTTTCTGCGATTAAAGGCCAAAGAGTGACGAACCCCTCAATCACTGGTGAATTAATTGGTGTTTTTTCATATATTATATCTTTTAACATTAGTAAACCATTAATATTTGAGTAAAGCTCAGAGAAAAGGCATTAAAATATAAAAATGTAAAAAAAAAAAAAATCTATGTCTCATGATAAAAGAGATCCTAAAATCCAGATGTTTTTGGTATCTATGGTAACTTTGGGGTTTTCACTGCAATGAAAAATGAAACTTTTTACCGACGGTCCCATTAATGGTTTCTTTAGAGATTAAGCGGTTAAGCGTTTACAGCACACGCCTGTTTACATGCCTGAATAAATAGATTTACAGCTGCATAATCTAGGCTTGGCTGTGTGCCGACTCCGGTCGAATGACGTTTGAAAAAGATGATTTATCCCCTTAATTGCAGGACAGTCGCAGACTTATTGTGCATGAGAAAAATTCTTCCAGACCGAATTCCATTTTCGTTTTGCACCCCAAAGAAATCACTTGGATCCCTTTGGGCGACTGCAACAAAAACTTCCTGTTTGTAAATATCTTATTATCCGTATTCCTGTGGGACTGCACGTGTCTAAATCCGTGCTGATGCAATTTCAGGACCTAAAGATGTCCCGCTTCTGTGCTCTTCCCGCCTCTCTCTCTCTCCAGCTCTCGGACGGTCCGGCGGGAAGAGGCCGATTATGGGGTTAAGGCGGGAGGGTGGGCTTAATTTGCAAGGTCACCTTGTTTTTCGTGGGGGAAGGGGGACAAGTGGGGTTACCGTGTGGATGTGTGTCATCTTGTCTCTCTAACAGCACCTTTGTTTCCCCTGATGCTCCCGGGGGATGAAAACGTGTCAGGTCTCTGAGGATGTTGCTGTTGCGAAATCCAGCTTGGGTTCCTGCTGTCGCCACCAGCCCAGCTTCGGTAGCGCGGTCGGGTTACAGTTGGAACAGCCTGCACGTGGGACACACAAAAGAAACCCCAGTGTTATTTGGGGGAGGAGGGGTATGGCGTTACCATGGAAACAGACAGCCCTACCCCCGGCACAGATGGTGGTGGTGAGGGTATCGGGGGTTGGGTGTAGAGATAGCGGGAGCTAGAGATGATTATCTTCCCGGGGTTGCGGCTTCCGACTGTCTTTGAAAACAAACAGCACAAATGTTTGTCTGTGAGCTTTGTTCTTCCAAGCTGTTACTGCCTGTGTGTTTGCAGGAAAAGATGTTGGCACTCATCAAAATGACAAGTTAATTTACACATTTTGGTTCATTCCATTTTAAACTCAATAGTCCCCAGTTTTCTCGGGTCTCTGAGTCAGACAGTCCTCTTTAAACCATGAAATAGAGGGCCCTTTGTCTGGATTTATGAAAACCGGGGGGACAAAGATGTATTGACGACTTTAAGAGTCTGACACAGCTGACTGGTTAAAGGGAGTCGTTTAAAAAGAGAGGAAAACAGACACCTCAAGGCACAGGAAGTGTGGTTATCAAGAGCCAGGCAGCTCACAACCCGATTCCTCTCCAACTTTGCAGTGTAAGCGCCCGTAAAAAAAACAAAAAAACTTTTCCTCTTCCGTGAGACAACAGCTCTCTCCCCCACCGAGGTCATGTGTTTGTCTGACGGTTATCGGGATATCTGAAAACAACAGCAAGGATTTGAATCAAACTTGATGGACAGTTTGGACATGATCACAGGAAGGATTTCGGTTCTGGACGGTCTGACGGTGGTGCTGTGGTATCAGAGTTTTGTCTAGATTTTCAGCGATTTTTTCGTATCTCCTACTAGAATTTTGGCTCAGTTGTCATCAGATTTTACATGCAGAACATCTGGACGAAGCTGAACAAAAGTTTCGTCCACTGTTCACTACCTTCTTGTTTTTACCTCCTTTCTGCAAGCAAGTACATCCATTTTTCAACTCCGTGCAGCTGAAGTCATTGAGGACAACACAGTCTCACATGTGAACCAATCATATCGATGACACCACAGATAACAAACGGTATGGGAGGAATAACGACGCTCCTCGAGCATGCGCGCTTCAACCTTAACCGCCTCCTCGTGTAAATCAGCCCAGCAGCTGCACGCATCTGGTTTGGAGGTTTTGTAACTCACAGCTCCGTTACCCAAGCGAGACTTCTTCCCTTCCCCGCCTACATTCCTCCTCTCCTGACACCCAAACATTCCTCTGTCATGTCAAAAACAATTAAACTTAATCTGCACTCCTCTGTCACCAATTTCAACTCATTCTACCGTGGCGCTCGTCGTAAGCATCCAATAAATGTCAAAAAAAAAAAAGACGTAAACGTAGTTGGGCCTCTGCCCGACCATTAAACATGGAGCAGTTTTTTAAGTAACAGCCTGCTCTGGTGAAGTCAGCATGACTGAGCCAAAGAGTCATAAATGCGTAAAAAACTTGGCAGCCGTCTCCCCTGGAGAAGCTGCACAGAGAGGAGTTATGAGTAAGAGCGCCAGGATCACCGTTGAATCAGCAAGTACGGCACATCTACTTTATATGACAGGAAAATGAGATGATCTATCAAAGCCCCGGTAACAGACTGCAGAGGAAATGGGGACGCGGAGAGAAGGGGAAGACTGCAGGATTACAGCAACTCTGACCTGACACACTTACACGGTGCAACCATGCCCTGACTCACACTCGTCACACATCCAAGTAACATCAAAGAGGTTTGGCAGTTTCAAAACATCGATCTGGTTGAGAGGGGAGGTCTGCGTGGATGTTGGGGGGTCGGGGGTGTAGCTAGGGCACTGGGTCTCGTCCTGCAGATAGCATGCTTTTACTCCGTCTCGCTTTGGCCCAACTCTAGCATGTCTAAGTGGTGATGTCATAAAAAGAGGGTTTTTTTTGGTCTCTAAAGCTCTAAGTCACACCAAAGAATACACACTGGGCTAAAGTTCACTTTGTACAACTAGGCCAGGGTGTGTGTGAGTGTGTACCTTTCCTCTGTTTGTCTATTTTTCCAGGGAAAACATTGACTGCTGAAGCCATGACAAACAACATGACACCAAGATTTCCGTCCCTGGCTTGATGACTTCATCAATCATCACTTATATAGACGATGTAGAGGTGTTTCCCTCTGTCCGTTCATCTAAATTGTTTCATATTTTGACACTGAAATTAAAATCTGATGCTGATGATTTGCATTTTAGTCAGCACATTTTGAGTCCAGGGGCCTGAAATGCACGTGTATCCTCATAGAATAGTCATGTGACCCCTTTAAACAGGTGTAGATCTTGGCAAAAAAAATGAAGCATGGATTAAATTTACAAGCACACGTATGTCCGTGGTGAGATTATGGCAAAGTTAGGATTGCCGTATACAGTATACATGCTATTTAGTTTGATCTGCAAAATAAAATGCTTAAAAGACAAGCGATTACATTCTTTTTTTGTTGCATACACGCTCGTGTACTTTGATTTACAAACATAATTTAATTACAAACTGCATTTCGTTGCTTTGTACTTGTGACATGTGCAATGACAATAAAGTTGAATCTAATCTAATCTAATCTAATCTAATCTAATAATCTGGGTCTGTGGAGCGAGACAGCATGGATTTCTACTGATTCCTCCTTGGAGTCTTCTTTAGTTTTAAATGTAAACACACCGATTACCACGCGAATGAGGCCTTCCAAAGTGTATTCACTTGGATTCGACTGTGGTTGACGCCTCATGATCACCCTACTTGTAGGGAAATTAGGAGATAGGAGGACAAGAAGAAGACCCATCTAAATGTAAATATCAGCTCATTACATAACGTATGGAAACACCAAACACCTCATTTGAATTAGTTGAAAGCAAAATCGTTCATTGCTGAGTACACAGGCCGAGACAGAGCGACTGTGGGACGTCTTGGCTGAGAGTGTTTACATGTTTCTTTTCATCGTGTCTGTCCCCGTTTGCTCCTTTGTATGAAGGTGAGGAAGGAGTGCTTTGAGAAAGAAAGGCCTGACTTCGCACTTTACACTTCTCTCTCTGATGTTTTATGTCCCGACGAGGGGAAACTGCCCAACAACAGATGGACAGTGCTGTTAGTAGAATCTTTTGTGACCCCCCATTAACTTCTCCTTTTTGCCTCTTTGGATAAAAGCTCTAAGAGTTTACGCCCCATTGGCTGCTCCGATTATTCAAAAGTTCAAGGCAACCCGTCTCCCAGGAATAAAGTGCGGGGAACCAAATTCATGATCTCCTCCATTCAGACCCGCGTGGTTGTGCAGTAGTTGTAATTAGATTTCCCTACTAATGAACTTACCGAATTTCTGAAATTCAAATCCTTAATTCATTTAAAAAAATACGTATTGTAATTCAATGCCTTGATTTTGAAACTTTTTTTTTTTTTTTTACACATTACATCACTCATCACTCATCTTATTAATTTGCAGATAACCTGACTCAGTAATTCCTTTGAACAAATGACCAAACCGACAGAACAGATATATTAAATATGTTTTTCAGCCATCTGGTATTTTCCTTGGTGAGTGATGTAATTACAGTCAGATGCCAGGAAGTGGTAATAGAAAAAAACCCCCAATCCCTTAATAGTTCCTTCAATTTTGTCAGTTGAAACATACATCATTTAAATTGTTTCCTCAACTTAAAGCTGCTATTGGGAAAAATCTCATCTCTACAGGTTCTCTGTCATGCAGACCATTGATATCTCGCAGTAACGGCTGAGGACACCTGGACTTCATCACCAACCGCAAGATGAGTTGGTGCAAGTCACAGACTATGACTGACTGGTTTAAATGTCTGCACGCTGAAAAAGGCCAAAATGAGGCATCAGCTTTCCAGGATACGTCAGGCCAAAGCAGCAGCATCAGATATTTGTCTCGGAAAAATGAAACAGACGAAAAAACGGACCACCAAGTAAGTAAAAACAGTACAATACAAGAGTACAAACTACTGTAACTGTAGAGGTATAAAATAAGAAAGTATCAGATGGGAATTTAAAGACCCCAAATAGAGTCCAGCCTGTCTGAAAATGAAGACAGACACATTTTGGGTTACCCGATGAGCACTCGTACTGTCAGGAAGCAGGTTATGACAAAACAATGAGCACATAAACCAGCAACCTGTTCTCCAGCAAACATGGTGAGCCAGCTACAACTATCAGCAGGCCGTGCTTACGCTCAAATACTTCTCAGTTTAACTTGATTAAGTTCATCCATGCCCCATCAACAAAGATTGATTAGATTGATTTAGGTGTCTCAAGGAGCACAAGGAGGACTTCATCGATTTGCGGTACCCCTGCTGAGTTCCGTGGTGGAACGGTGCGGTGTAATCACTGGAGTTTGACTAACTGTCACAACAACAATCCAAACGTTTATATTTACTTACATTATTCATTAAATCAGTATTTTTGTGAAATTACCACAATGGGTCTTCTAGCATCAAAAGCAGTGATGTGCTGCGAGTGGAAACAATAATCAGACTTAGAGATGTTGTAATCAGTCAATCGGATGTTCTTAGAAAAGGAACTTGCTGACAAGTTTTCCACTCAAGGGCTAAATGAGGCCAACTTGTGGAAGCATAATGTTTCTCACTTGTCATCCTTTTTTTATAACTTGCTCATTGGGTTGCTGTGGATATTTCAATTTTGGACAGAGGGACTTGATTTATTTTGTTGTTGTTGCTCTTCAATAATACACTGAAATACAGTATTATAGCTGACAGAACCCTGTGTGTGTGTGTGTGTGTGTGTGTGCGTGTGTGTGTCTGTACTGATAGTAGTGTGGTGTCGTGTAGAAGTAAGTCTAAAGGTATCTGGCTTGCTGTTCTCTCTTTCGTTGATGTCATTCATTCCTTCACATATCATCGCTCCACAAAAGGTCCGACTACCTGAGCAACATGAGTGAACCGCGCCACACCAGCTGATCATCACAGTGGGTCTGTGAGGTATCACCACCTCTACATCGATACATGTGATGTTGTTACTCGCGGAGACTACAGACAGGAACAGAGGGAGTTGTTCAGAAGACGAAGTTTGTAGGAATAGCTGTGACTTGTGATTTGAAATGAACTCTCGACCTTTCTACATCCTTTCCTACAGGCTCACAGTATAAACAGCTGAATGTTCCCGTTCAGAGAGGCCCGCTTTGAGCTCACTTTTCAAGAGACATTAAATAAGCATCCGCTGATGTTGACTGTATAAATAGTGATCGAGTGTTCTTTATTTATTGTCAAGCCTTGGTAATGTTTGGAGATTTCTTCCCCGATCCTCTCATCTCGTCAACACCTAGCTTGTTTATTTGGGTCTTCAACCCAGCCCGAGTATTTGATTGGATGAGATGGATTGAGTTGTTTGAGTTAATTAGACGTTCTTATTTCCATTGACAGTCAAAACCGTCAGCAAGTCTATGTTTGGCTGAGACCACGGTGGGGGAGAGGGCACAGTTCTTCTCAGCTTCTGCTTGAAGCATTCAAGGAATTCAAAGAAATAATTCAAACTAACGGCTATAACTGCTCTCTAAAGAATGTAGCGACCGTGGCTGGGCGTAGTTCCTAAAGCAACCAAGTCTAAACTGAGCTCTGAACCATAAACCTCCATAGTCATGTTTGAGGCCATGGATATGTTACTGTGGAAACAGTTCCAGCAACCGTCATGTCAAATGATCAACTAGTGAATCCAGCTGACTCATTAACCCCCTAGATTAGGCGATTGTAGGTAGATTTATTCTAGCATGTAGACGTCTTATTTGGGGCTAACCGTTCCTGCATGCCTACCGTCAACAGGAGGACTCGGCTCATACTCTCTGAGGACAGTGGTATCTTATCATATCTTATACATCTTGGTGTGACCATGAGGTAGAAATTCACAGGAGGAATCGCGTAATTCGTAGTTTGTGTTGTGAAACAGTTACTGAGTTCTGAACGCCTGGTCAGAGGGTTTTGTATGTGTGTGACAGAGTGACACGTTGGGTTTATTCTCCCTCGTTGATGCAGCATTGTGACCCGACATCTAATTAAAGGCTACAATAAATGGACAACGATGTTGGTCTTTGTGTGCAACAAATCTGAACTTATTATCTTCACAATGGCACGCAGTAAACAGGTGACAATGAACACAATGGTTCACTCTGTAAAGTAATGACGCACACCCTGCCTGTCGTGGAGGAACCGGTGCCTTACGCGGGATGCACTGAATGTGTCCACGTTTTCATTCAAGGCTTATAGTCACGGTTTGTTCAATACACATGATATCGCAGAGTAGCGAGGAGCCCAGAAAAGAAATGAATGTTGAATTTGTTGAGAAACTGACATGAAAGGAGAAAATAAAGTAATGTTTAGCAATGACAAATTCACGGAGAGCGAAGTTGTGATAGATGTGTCTGGTTTCTGTCATCGATGCTAAATTGAGACACACGGGATGATCAGCACTGTTAATGTTCCAGATTTATACCTGCAGCTCGTCTGGAAGTAAAGGATGTATTATCTCTGACGCTGACTCAGTGGAAGAAGAAATATGGAGAGGTGTCACAGTATTGTCTCCTCTAGACGTAAAGTGCTTTTAAATATGCTGTGACACTGTATGGAGGTTTCTGTTCTCTGTGTACGTCATTGTATTCCAAATTCTATATGAAAAGTCCTCCATCGGAATGTAGCTTATTGTAATAAGACATCCATGTTTGAGTAAAAGAGGTGGGGTGGAACTGGTTCCACTGGATGAGGAGGAACAATGTTTCCAGGTCAGTGAATGAATCTTGGCCTTTGTTGCATGACTCCTTTTCTTTTGAGTCTTCCTCTGTGTCCCCGGGGGCAGATTGGACTATTTCACGAGCTTTAATTGTGGCCAATCCATTGTGTCCATGATGCATTGTCTGGTTAAAAAAAGCTGACAGCCACTCACTTTGTGAACTCAGGGTACTTGAAAGCAGGCACATTCTAAACACACCTTTTACAGGCGCTGGCAGTATGAGTCAACAGTTTTTGGAGAGGAAATATTAGTGATACACATTGAAATCTGTTCTAGACGACCACTGTTACGCTGACGACGTCACCTTATTTGCGAGCAAGCCGCAAAACACGAACAACAAGTCTCTGGATCGGTCTGGACAAAATAAAAACCATGAGAATGAACAGTACATCAGGCAGACCAACAACCATTAACTTCCAAGAACTACAAGAGGTGAACGGGTTTGCTTACCTTGGAAGTAAAATAACAAACACACAGGGACGCAACAGGAGAAATCAAGACCTGACTCATCAAAACAAATCAAGCTGTTGGTTCGCCGAGTTCAGTAAAAGTCTGTCTTCTAGAGAAGGTCTGATGACTGCTCTGGATGTACTGGGTATCATTTTAGACAGATTTACAAAGAATGCATCATGGTATAGTTGGTTAAGTCCGTTTAAGCGGATTACCTCTCTGTTTTCTGACACCTGACACTTCTAGCGTGCAGCTTAAATACCTGCAACAGTTGCAGGAAAACCTATTTTACCACTGTTTTGTGGAACACGATATTTCCTTTTTCCGAAGACAAAATGTCTTCTGCGACCCAGTTATGCTGAACACATGTTGAATCTATCAAGTGTGGCTGTCATTCCAAAAGTTTTCGCAAGATTCAAATGGATTTTCCTGGAAGCCACGGGATAAGACAAACAAGGAAAGGAGACAAAACAATGCATTTGTATTATGAGTTCCCTTTCATGTGAAACAGATGCGTTTGGAACGTTTACGTCCCAGCATCCAGCGCATCATAAGAGTCCACTTTCATTTTCAAAGCTTAATCTTTATACAAAATCAAACATTTGGGGCTCATTCTATTTGTTTATGCATATGGCAGAACTTTGGTTGTACTACGATTAAGGCAATAACTTGATGTCACATAAACATCATAATAAGATTCAAATCGGCATAAACGTATGCATGCTTACTCAGAGCTACATAATGTGACTGTAAATAAATTTACACATAAGCATGGAAACACTACAGATTACGTCCCTTCGTTCTGTACTTCACCGGGCGAACCCATCTCATATTCGGATTATGTAACGTATCGTGTCAATCCTATGAAATCTGTGCACGTACATATCTCACTTAGGATTTTCCCCCTTAATCTCAGTACAGACAAATATTTTACACATCCTGTGTGTGAGGCTAGCGACCAGTCGACAATCTCCATCTGTAGCACCGTAATTGCAACATCAAATTGAGCATATTTACAACAGTACTGACATTTGTAAATAACTGCATACTTTTTTTGTGACTTTCCGTACCTGAGTAGAACCATTATTGTACTCATTAAGTAAGATACTGAAAAATGTACCAAACCACCGTGAAGGAAACGCTGGCATTTGTTGTGTGGATTAGGATGAAAACGCAATCAAAATGTAGATGGAAGTCAGTCTCCCCAAGGCTAGGTTATCGCTGCACAACATTCCGGCTGTGTTTTCAAGCTCCGTCTATCATTCCAGTGATGAGGCAACATCTGGTGCAGTTCATGTTGGAGGAGTTCTTGGAGAGTGAATTGTTATTATGGAAAAAGCCCTCAGGCTCCTCGTGGAGAAATGTGTCAACAGCTGCAATATAACAAATTCAGCAGGCTTGGGACAGTGACACTTTTTGGGAAGGCCCTCAGAGAGCAGAGGTAGAACCTTCCAGAATCAGGTCAAGAACTAAGATGACATGTTTGGTTCCAAAGGAATGCCTCAACACATCCATAAATATTCATGCTGGAGTTTCTCCATCAGCCAATCCGTGGCTAATATGTGTCGTCAGCGGCTGTGGTTGGTACGTGGGCCCATCATTCAGTTCACTTTGAGGAGGGGCGGCACTCAAAACTTCGGGTTAGTTCACATAACAGCTGAAGGGTCCCTTTGTTTGAGAAACGCAGGTATCTGGAGCCTTTCTGAGCTGCTTAAACACACACACATATCCCTCTGTGCAGACCAAACACACACCAGCAGTGTGTGTGCAAACAGACAGTTTGCGTGACTCCCGTCTGCTCGGCGAGAGAGTCCCAAGCATGTTATTGTAGACTGGGCTTGAACGCGCAAAAATATCTTAAACGGCAAAGTGGTTGGACACGACTAAGACTTGGTTTTGGAACACATTTTCTTTGGTTAAGCCTTTGGGAATCATGCTGCTCTTTCCACTTTGAAAATAAGATTTGATGTCAGCATATATAAAAACAAAAACATATATTAAAGCTCTTACAGACAGCAGGGAAGAGTTTGTTTATATCTCCAAGATGAAAAAAAATCCTGTAATGACACGTTTGAGCTTCCTACTCCCAACCGTCTTTCCGCTTAAAGCAAAACGAGGCAACCTTTTGCCCTGAAAATACTATTTTCATCTAAAATATTTTTTTATTGATCAGCTAAGTTCATAAAAAAAAGTGCAGTATTATCCGTCTACACTTCTATTCTTCACCGCCTTTAAATCTTTACTTTTGTGTATGGGCGGCTTGTCGGGCTCTACGACCCGAGAGAGTGTTTTTATATAACATTAATGCTCAGATATCCCCTTTTTCTCCTTTGTGGTGAAAATCAAAGTACGCACGCTTATGCTGTCGTATTATTTTCTTACACCGTTGAGTGAATGGGTGAATTGGTGGGTTGACTGCTAGTTTGAAAACACTGCTTGAGGCTGCGTTTCAATACAAACACGCTAAGCCCTCACCTGTATAACGCAAAGACACGCGTATGTGCATTTTACTACAATACTTTCATGTCAGATGCACAACTCAACCCCACACGCATAATTTTATAATACGTACCGTCGTTCAAATTGATAATTTACTTGTAAATTTACTCGCGTCAAGAGCTCTGCACTCTGAGGAGGTCAGAGATGTGGTAAAAATGATCTATTGCAGCATCTCCCTGGTTTCTGTTCAATAAAAGAGAAGACTGAGAGGGGCCGTTAGCACACCAGCCCCATGAATAAAGTGCTGAGTCAGTTTCCCTGTGACACAAATATCCTTAAAAACGTGCTTTGGTGGGACTCTTACAAAATATGAGAATGAAGTAAAGCTGTGCTGCATTCAAAGCCTGAAGTAACTGTTGTCACACTTCCTTGTGTGATAGAATAAATCCATCACAATGGGGAACATTCTTCAGGAAGTTGACCGTTTTTTACTTGCAGCAAAGACGGGGAGCTGTCTGTCACAGACACAAAATAAAGATCTTCCCTGACAGTCACCAGTGTCCACAGAGTACATGGCTACTGTTTGCTCATCAAACTGAGCACATGAAACACACAGGCCTTTTCAGTGCTGTGTCCACCTGTTAATCTCCAGCCATCAAGCAGACAAAAACAAAAGCACACACGTTAGTCTGGGTATGTTGGGGAATTATCTGGGTGGTCCGCTTCAGACTGAACAAACTGGACCAGCAGGCAGCCTCGTGCACTGTAATATAACAGTGACGTGAGGTATTATTTAAAACAGGATCAGCCACCAATAAACTCTGATACCGATGCTTGTAGAAGGGGACCGGTATCGAGTATCAGCTCGGAGCTTTCCACAAAACACACAACAAGGACCAGTCCTGCCCTGAAATATGATATCAAATCCAATCCACTGCAGTTGCTGGAGCAAAAATGACATTTATTTTCTTGAGATCAAACCATTAAATTGCCCAGAATGTCTTGATACATAAATATCACATAATATAACATACATCACTTGTCTGGCACTATCTAGCTCTACAGCGAGCAAACTTTAGCAAAATCAGCAGCCACACAAGACTTAAACCAGAGCAGAATTTAAAAATATATCTATTGTTTTCATTTCGCATGTTTGTGTTGTCAAAATTAGAAATATTGTTAACACATGATTATCTCATTACTTACGAAAACACATTTTCACGTCCACATAAATCTTATCTTAAAGCTCCTCGATCTATTTAGACACTGCAGCGTTGTCCTTCATGTAAATTTAAGGCAAAAATTCCACTGTTCATACACGGTGCGTTGAGTCATAGCAGTTCGAGGCGAGCCCTTTCCTGACGAAATGCACACAGAGGTGGGCTTACTCAGACTAAGACTACATGTCTGAATAAATCTACTTAAAATGTCATTATATAGATTTGTTACTCAGTGTCGACATAGTTTGATTTGTGCCAAATTCAAGTGCATTCGGGTGCATTAGCTTACCGTGCACGATGAAAAATCATTGACTTTCCCCAATCACACCATAATCTGTGTTTTAAAGTGCATGTAAACATACAGGCCGTGGAAAAGAAAAACCTGAAGGACACCAACGACAGAAAATGGAACAACTGGGTGAACAAGCGGTCGTGGTGACTTATAGGTCACCAAAACAAACCAAAGGCAGCACTGTTGACCCCTGCTCCTTCAAAGTGTGCTTTGTTAACAGACTCAAGTGTGGGCCCACTTACAGCACAGGTTTTTTGTCAAAGCAGCCTCTGAGAGCCCTCAGTTGAAGCCTGAATCGGGGCTCTATTGCAGCGGATTTCAACAGGTGGTCTGCGGCCTCCTTGTGGCCAAATGAGGTATTGCATGTGGTGATTGTTCATGACTTTATTTGGACATATTTATGTTTTAATTATTGTTTGAGAAAAATCTAATCCATCTAGCCACCCCCCCTCGCCCCCCCTTCTCGCTCCTTCTCACATCAGAGGTCCACAGGTTGATTCTGAATGTGGAGCCTGGAGGTCCATAAATGAAATTGTTGTTATTAGGGACGCATGAATACACAGACTGTCTAATGGAACAAAGGGGGGCTTTGTCCATGCTGTATGATTTCCTCCATACGGTGGTTGTGTGTCAAAGGATGAAGTTCTAGCAGATGTGAACTATTTCTACAGTGTTATTAATTGAAGTATAGAGGCAGAGTGGGCCAGGTCTTAAAACATATGATAAATATATGATTAAGGGGACTTGAAAGGTTCAAGAAATAATGACACAAGCCAGACTGTCCACTGAGGGGCGTTGTAGCAATGGACAAATAGCAGAGGTGGTTAAAGCACCTCAAAGTGCCTGAGTACAAGTACAGATATCTCATTGGATGTCATCACAAGTAACAGAGAGCCATCAGAGTAAAAGTTAAGTAGCTACTGGTGTTAATTTTACTCAAGTATCAAAAGTAACCTCCTGTCTTTCAATTTTCAATTTGTAACAAGTAATAAAACTGTTTCTGCTTGTACAATAGCAGTCAAGTAAAAGTAGAGATTTTCTTTCAGATATGTAGTAAAGTAAAGCAATAATATTTTGCTCCGCTAAAGAAAAAAATCTCCAAAAACATAAATAAGTCCTTCAGTGAAGGTTTTGTACTTTGGAAGCATGAGGGGAATTGTGTGTAGGTTTTCTCCAGTCCAGCCCTTTTTGGAAGAATATCTAAGGCTCTCTGTCCATAACATGTGGACTTCACTATGAACGTTCCAGATTTAATACTCCAACATATTGTATCTATTGCATGATTCGGTTTCTGCCCCGTCTTTAAGGCTGGAATGTGCTGATTAGAGCAGCCTGCAATCTGTCGGGCTGAAAAAGACCGACAGTCTTTAAATGGACGTGGAAGGGCTCAACGGGAAAGTGCCTCCTTTTGGGAAGCGCTGAGTGTAGGTTCAGAGCAGCGTGTGGGGTCAAGTGGTCAGTGGAACATCTGTGGTGGGCCGGGCCCACGATAACCTGCATGACATCCTGCCCCCCGTCCCCACTTTTCCTTTGAAGTGTTCGTTTTTCATAATGGTGCTAATCCCTGTGTGTAACAGAGTCCCGGGTGTTCCTGGAGGAAGGTCTGTCATTAAGGAAACACCGTCCCACCACTTGATAACGAGTCGGGTCGGTCAGTAACACAGTTGTAGACCACATTGAGATATTCCGACTGTGTCAGCATGGCTTCAGGGCGCTGACAGGCTGCTGAACCTCACCTTCCTAACTGACCTGACTGGGAAGCCGGCTCCATCTTGGGTTGTGCTGTTACTGTGATACTGTGATGATAATAATAATAATAATACGGCTTGTTTTAAATTTTTGGTTGTAACAAGCCAGGCTACCGAAGGATTCAGTGGATCTCATCTGCAGGCTTACGTTAAACAATTGGAGGGGTAAAAAAGTAAAAAAAACTTTACTTCAGCAATTGAGTATGTTTAGGAGACTTTGCACTTTAGTGGAGGATAAATAGTTTTGTAAATTATTACGTTTACTTAACGACATATCTGAAGCAAAATCTGTACTGCTTGACTACTTTTGTCCAGTCAGGTTTGTTGTTGGTTCCACGGGACCAGAAATACTTTTACTTATAGTATTTAAGTACAGTTTTTATCCACAAAATACTTTTGATAGTGACCCAAACTAACATCAGCAGCTAAATGACATCTATTGTTTTTTCATGGCTCACTTTTACTGGTAAGTAAGTCATTTTAAAATTTGATCTCTGTACTTTTACTCAACTCTGAAGTACTTTATCCACAACTGAAAAAAAAAAGACACAGCATGTAATGTACGGAACTTCAAACTCAATTAAACACAAATCGACACAATGTGGCTTTGTCTAGTTTTAAACCGTTAAGTAGACACTACCTCACGATGTAAACAATACATTTTGTTTCATTTTCTTGTTTTGTTAGAAACCAGTATCTGTGGTTTTGCCTACTTCCTTTGAGTCAAACAATTTTGTAAGAGTACCCAAATAATTGCAGACACATGGCACAAACAGTTCCGGCAGCTGAGTAGTGCCACACTTGATACGAAATATATTTACATCAAAAAGTGGTTCGTTTTTTCATACGCAGTGGGGTGAGAGTTTTACATCGACTTACTAAAGACGAAGAGGAAAAGCAGGTAAGCAGTACTGAATATTTTATTTTATTTTATTTAACACAGTGGGAGCTAACTTACATAATATTTATACTAGTAATGATGTCTGAACATACAAGATATTGATAAAAAGACAAAGACAATGGCATCGCTACCCTTCAATCCAAATTACTGCTCAGCATTTGCTTACTTTGACATATTATAAAAGTAATTAGGACTAAGCAAAATGATTATTGATAATCTATTTTTAGACACCTCTCCCAGAAAAAGACAACAATGCTCTCCAGCAGTCAAATAGGTGAAAAAACTAAATTTATATGTTTACAGACCTCACTAAAAACCTAAATATATAAAATACTTAATACTGTAATTTTAAAAGGAGCCATTAGCCAGATTGAAAAATTTAAGAGACAATAAAACACTCAGAATCTTTTCAGCAATGTGACAAATACAGGATATTTCTGAGAAATAGAAAAAAAAAGAATGCGTGACTTTCTCTTGCGCTTTTATGAACGGTATTAAAGGCAACTGAAATGGCGAGGCAACTACTTTTTTAATGAAGAAAATGATGAAGGAGAAAATTTTGATTACCCTTTGTGTTAGTGTGCATTAACACCTACATATTGAGAGCAGTGGACAGCCAGAGCAAATGTACTGTGGAAAAATGGAAAAAGTGGAGCTACAACTAAAACACACGCGTGTTTTGGTTTTGGATCGGAACTCAGTTCTGCTAACGTTGCTATTTCTTACAATGAATTCTTTCTTTTTGTAGTGGCTGTCAACGATGGAACGTTTCTCCGATGAAGATGCTCTTGCAGCCCTTTTCAATTACACTGATGGTGATGATGATGAAGTAACATCCAGTCCTTGCAGTGAATTTACACCTGAAGTGAGAGGCTTGGGCCTGATGATCGCGTACATCATAGTGTTTATCTTCAGCTTGCTCGGCAACAGCGTAGTTGTGTTTGTGGTTTGCTACTCGAAGAGCTGCAGAGCCAGCACTGATATCTATCTGATGAACCTGGCAGTGGCTGACCTACTGTTCTCTCTCACCCTCCCGTTTTGGGCGGTCTACGTTCATCGTGGTTGGATCTTCGGTGATTTCATGTGCAAACTCCTGTCAGGAATTCAGGAGTCATCGGTGTATGGTGGCGTCTTCCTGTTGGCCTGCATCAGCGTGGACCGTTACTTTGCCATTGTGAGACCTACACGCTTGCTGGCGTCGCACCATCTGATGGTGAAGCTGGTGTGCGTTGGAGTGTGGCTGGTGGCCGGTGTGCTCTCCTTGCCCGTGGCCCTTCAAAGGCAGAGCATTGAGACCCCTGAACTGGAGCTTCAGACCATTTGCCATGAAAACATTACTGGTGAGAGCAGTGAAAATTGGCGGGTTAACGTGCGCATCCTACGCCATACTTTGGGCTTTTTTCTGCCAATGCTGGTGATGGCGTTCTGCTACGGCTGGACTGTGATGAAGCTATTTCACGCACGGAATCAGCACAAGCGCAAGGCCCTACGAGTCATCCTGGCGGTGGTGTTGGCGTTCCTTCTCTGTTGGCTGCCTCACAACATAATGATACTGCTGGACACACTCATAAGAGGAGGGACACTTGTTCTTGGGTCATGTAAAGTCCGCCATAGAGTGGACCTGATCCTGCAGGTGACACGGGTGTTGGCTTTCATGCACTGTGCAGTCAATCCAGTGCTGTACGCCTTCATTGGGGAGAAGTTCCGTAACCAGGTGGTAGTTGTACTTTACAAAAACAGCCTCATCAGCAAGAAGCAGTTCATTGCCTACAAGAGCGGCTCATTAAGTAGCCAAGGTAGCGTCCGGTCCAGAAACACGTCTGTTACACTGTGAACAACTACTGATAGCTGACGCTGAGTCAAATTGAAATTACAAAAGTCAAAGTGTATATACTTTTTTTTCTTGCTCTTATATAAATACCCTCCTTAATAAAAATATAATAAAATAAATAAAAAAATAAAAAAATAAATAAAAAATAAGTTCAGTACACATTAATATCTTCAAAACATTTAGTTTTGCATTTCCTTAATTAAAATTTATAGCCTGCTAGTTTAAGTTTGTATTTTAAGTTTGAGTTATCTTAGTAATGTTGATGTTTTTGGATGATGGACTATTCAACCCTGTTTCAAAAGCAATTTTCTTCTGTGTTTTTCGTTGCAACCCTAAAAAAAACACGGTATCATGTCCTGTTTTTGATTGTGAAACATTGTCAGCATGGTGTAATTATGAGCAGTATGTTTATCAGTTGGGTGTGTTGGCAATAATGCTTTGGGTGGCTGAAATGTTATGCATGTGCTTTTACATTTCAAGTTGAATGGAATGAAACCAAATTCTGCTATCAGATATTTTCATCTTATAAACAGGAAGTAGTGAAATAAACTTCAGGCTCTTCACAAACTCTTGAGAAATGTGTTTTCACTTAACAACAGATATAAGCCTATATATATATATATATAATCAGTATATATATAATTTGTATATATATATATATGTATATATACTGATTATATATATATATAATCAGTATATATACATATGTACATACATACAGTATATAAACATATATATATATATACTTTCTATGTTCCATGGTAAAAACCTTTACCTCCTGTTTGGTCCATTTTCAACCGTCCCATCACATTTCCGAGTATATCTTTGCATCACATGCGTTATCAGTCATGTAGCAGGCCCCTGTAAACGAGTGAAGATGTGAAAGATATCCAAATTAATCCCATAGAATAATCTAACAACATTTATCGGATATCATTTACAATTATGTCACTATCTAATTTTACTTTGACAAAGACTTTGCTTGCTTGCCACACGCGTAGACATTAAAAGAAAGACGTGGCAGGTTGAAAAACAGACATTGATAGATTAAAGGGTGTATAAATGAATAAAGGATTCGTATGTTCTCTGAATATGCGTTGCAGACCTAAGGAATGTGCTTGTTTTTAGATAACGTGTAGGTTGTTTTAGGCTGTTTTATACAGTGTTTTATAATGTCTTGTCTTGTGCAATGTCTGTCTTTATCCTGTGCAATGTCTGTCTTTTAAGTTTACCTCCACGCCGAGTAACCCAGAGTAATTTCGTTATGCGTATGCATAATGACAATAAAGAATTCTTGAATCTTGGTTGGATCATGTGTTACTCTTCCATAAACTATATTGTTTTTAATTTAACATGGGAGCCAGTTATTGCTAGATGTCATATGAAAATGCTGTTTGTAGGCGAAAATGACAATTGGATTGCAAGTCCCAGGTTGTGAAGTTGGCCTTTCTCAAAATTCCAACAGCACAGGAACGCATCATGGCACCTGGACATCTCTTATAAAAAAAAATAATAAAAAAAATGACTGTCACATTCTTTGCTTATTCATACTTATTCTTTAGTTTGTCTTAACGTGATCTAATTTTGTAGATACTGATCCATCATCTGCACTGTTTAGTTAATGCTGCATGTTAAGACGTTTGCTCCACTGGTGGGCGGGATCAAAGCTGGAATGGGTAGGTTTAACGTTGCCATAGTAACAAGAAAGCCACAGCTCTCCTGACTCCATGAAATAGCAAGTTAGCTTTCCCAGCACGTTAACTAAACTATACAAAAAGCGGACTGCTAGGTAAACATAGAGCCGGAGCAATCTCTTTAAGGCCACAATAAGGTAATTAATCGTAAAATCAGTTGAGAATGTCGTGATTTTGAGTCGGCACGATAGCACATAGCGCTAATACACGTTAATGTACTTGGCTAATATAATTGTCCTTCCGTTTATTCTTCACAACAAAAGCATCGTTGTTCTCAAAAAGTATAAAACCGGGCTTTTATCATACTTTTACGTTTTACACCTTTTAGGAATGTAATTTAAAAAGCAATTTTACCGTATGTTACACAAATCGTGTTAAATTCATAACCAAAATATATCACTTTTGCACGCGATCTATTACTCTGAAATAAATGCGCCAATACAGGAAGTCATAACACGACATGCTTAACGAAATTCCCTACCGTTAGTTTAATCTTAATTCAATTTCTTTAAACATTCATGCCCTTGGTTGTAGCTAGATAGAAGTGGCCACGTTTGTAAACACACTACAACGTCTACAGAAAGAAGTCATCATTTTATGGTGTTTACGACTCGGCTAATGCTATCTATCTAGCTAGCTTACATGGAATCACCGGGAAGCATTCGTCCAAGATTATGATAGCCGAGCAGCACCAACAGTGCATTTAACGCCATGTAACGTTAAACTATGTGCACAATTTACCCCCAAGCAGGTTGTGAAGAAGTGAAGATGTCGAACGACCTGGTTGGAGTGTGGGAGGTGGCACTGAGTGATGGAGTCCACAGAATAGAGTTTGAACATGGCACTACCACTGGGAAGAGAGTCATCGCCGTTGACGGAAAGGTGTTGTCGGTCGTCCGATTTACTTTTATGAAAAGTTATTTTTCTGTGGAAACATGGCTTCTTTACCTTTTGCTCACAGGAGATCCTGAGGCGAGACTGGATGTTCAAACTTGTGGGGAAAGAGACATTCAGCGTGGGCAGCTCGGGCACCAAAGCAACCATTAACATCGACGCAGTGAGCGGCTTTGCTTATGAGTACACCTTAGAAATCAACGGGAAGAGCCTGAAAAAGTACATGGAGAACAGGTCAAAGGTTACCAGCACCTGGGTTCTCAACCTGGATGGCATCGACTGCAGGGTGGTTTTGGGTGAGCCTGTGTGTGGTCTTGTATCAGAAGTGGAATACCAACGTTTCTAAAGATCTAGTCTGTAACGTTTTCTTATAGATTATTTATTATACATTAATACATTTTATTGA
>OMNV01004008.1:34954-54954 GCA_900303265.1 Brotula barbata
TGGCCCGCGGGCCGTATGTTTGACACCCCTGAGCTACTGAATGACTTGAATTTCCTTGGGGATTGATAAAGTATCTGTCTATCTATCTATGTTACACAGTAGACACTCAAGTTGAGGGCAAAGCCTCAACTGTCCTTTCTCCATGTCTGTCCCCTTCCAGGGCAGCCAAAATGGACATGTTGGAAATGGCATTTTGGTGATGAATAATATGAAAACATAGGGAATACTGTAAATATTTGTTTGATCCAAATAAATTCAGTGTATGGGAACGCTGTCTGCAAACGGCGCACACATGGTGTTCACGTTCATCACATTTGTAATCGGTCTTTTTCTATTTCAATTTGCATGGACAGAGAGCGGAGATGGTCCGTCAGCAGACGAAGAGCTGTGTTCCACCTCTGCTGTCATAGGCAATATTCCATTGAGCTTTTCTCAGGAATTTGGGGAGATGATGGTCGAGAACATTGTAGGTGTGGCCGAATGTCCGAATGGCTTCAAACTGGAGATCATTCCCGCTAAGAGCTGTGCTGTGGTGACATTCCAGACTGGAAAAGGTAGTCCTGTGTGTGGATTATCGCATTACTTTCTCTCGCTAATCTAAAAGCATTAACAGCGATTAAGATTGAAAAACAAAAACAGAAATACTTGCGGTTTATTATTTAATGAACCATCTTGATTTTGTCTTGATTTGACAGAGAACACAGAATTCATCACACGATGCTCCACTAACAGGACTTTCAAGAAGAAGGAATTATCAGTCCACCCTCTGGAAGTCACGGACCAAGTTGCAATCGAAAACACTGAAAATATCAACAGAGATCTCCTGGTTCAGTGTTTTGAGATCGAAGATGGAGACGTTGAAAAAGTTGAGGTGAATGAAGAGGAACAGTCCACCATCATCACCTTTAAGAGACGTGAAGGTAGGTCCGTCACACAGACATAGTCACAGATGGACCGATATGGGTTATTTTAATGGTTGATGTCGATTCAGTTTAGTTTTATCCCACATTTTGCAAATATTACAATATTGCTAATAAATGCTGAGTATTTGAACATTTATTTAAACAGGTTTTATTTCAAAACTCTTTCGAAGGCATCATTGCCAAATTGTTATATGGCCTATATCTGCCTTAAAAAAAAAAAGAAAAGAAAAAAGCTTGATATGTATGGGTATGACAGAATATATGATAAGAGTAATGTGAAGACTTCCAGAACAGAATGTAGTCACCATCTACAGGAGTAAAATGCATCAGGAATTGACTTCATGTGAATTTTAGACAATATCAGAATTGTTGAAATAACTGGCTTCCGTTTTCTCTGACCAGTTGCCCACAAAATCCTAAAGAAGAAACATCAGCTCAAACAGGAAGTGATCAAGGTTTATCCATTTTATAAATGTTTGGGAACAGCCCTCTACGGAGGAGACAAACCTCCACTGAAACTGCCCGCTGCCATCTCTGAGATCATCGACGGGGCTGTTTTTCAATACCTCAGTGCCAATGAAAACGCAGTGGAGTCCATGCAAACGGATCTTGCGAAACACTTTTGCAAGTTGGACCTCCAAAAATCAGCTGCACGCTTGATCCCGCTACCATCACTGCTAAAGCAAAAACCCAAGGACATCAAAGAGTGGACGGATAAAGTGAGGACAGCCTTTGCACAAAACCTGTCTACGTTCAAGTCCATGAAATGTGTGCCTGAGGCTGAAGCATGGGACGAGTGTGAGATGAAGCTCAGAAACCTGCTACAGAATGAGGATGTTGTTGTAGTGTCTGACAAAGCCAGTGGGGTCCTGACCATTGTTGGCCATGTGGATGATGTCACCAGACTAGAGCAGAGTGTTTGTGATGTCCTGACCAAGATTGCCAAAAGGGTACACAGGGAGAAATCAAGTGTGTCTCAGGAGATTCCAGTGCCAACAACTGTCTACCACATTCTGTGTCAGGATGGTCTGCAGCAGAAACTGACGCGTGATTACCCAGAGGTAAAAATGTACTACAAAGACGAGAGCCAGGAATTGGTCGTACGTGGCTTAAATGACGAGCTTTTAGGTATCAGTAAGATGGTGTTAAGTCAAGTGATGACGCTAAAGCGGCAGGATTTAGAAATAGATGATTTTGTGCTTGAGTTTTTGAAGGATGATCAACAAAACGAGATTATGCACGCTCTCCTCACGTCCAGCAGCATAAAGGCTGCACTTGAGATTAGCCAAGAGAAGGTGCAGCTCCTGGCTGCTTCTGATCAAGATTTGAAAGTTGCTGAAGCTCATTTGAAAACAAAGCTGATAACCGAATACATTGCCGTTGAAGATGAGAACGTCCTGGAGATGGAAGAGTGGGAGGAGCTGGTCATTGGTTTGAGGAAGTCCAACAATGATTCATCCAGGAAAATCCAGATCCAAACCAAAGATCAGGAGGTCATGGTATCTGGCTACAAGGACAATGTTAAAAAGGTTAGCAGCAAACTGGAAGACTTCCTTTACCAGAATGCTCAAGTTGAAGAGATGGTTGTGGCCAAGCCCAATGTCAAGGTCAGGTACATTGAGAAAAATAACAGTACTTGGTTGGAACAAGTGAAAAACGTTGAAGTTGAAGTTTCTTTCGGGAAAGAGGCAATCTATCTAAGAGGTCCTCGTGCCAGTGTTACGGATTGCATGTCGTTCTGTAAACACTTGGTCTCTAGTGTGTTCTTTGACAGGTTAATTGTCTCCAAGCCAGGAGTGAAGAAGTTTTTCCAGGATAAAGGAAGTGTGTATATCTCCTCAATGAATCAACCTGGTTGCTTGGTTGAGTTGGTAGACGAGCCCACTGATGGGCAGGCTGACTTCAGGTCAATACAATCGCCAAAACCTCTATGCCAGTTTCAGACACCTAAAGGAATGGAAATTTCTGTTTCCAAAGGCGATCTGAGTATTTTTCCAGCACATGCGGTTGTCAGCAGTGCTAGTCCGGATTTGAAGCTTAAGAATGGTCTTTCAAAAGCACTTCTGGATGCTGCTGGCCCTCAGTTGCAGGATGAATGTGACAGACTAATCAACTCACAGGGACAGGTCCAGCCCGGCAACTGTGTCGTAACTGGAGCAGGCGGACGTCTTTCCTGCACAAAAATCATCCACGCCGTGGGACCCAGTTTTGATCCAGCAAATGCCCAGACGTCTGTGGCTCTGCTGACAAGTACTATTAAAAGAAGCTTAGATATCGCCGAAAAGTATAGCTGTGCCTCCGTGGCTCTACCCATTATCAGCAAAAACCAGAATTTCCCTCTCGCCTTGTGTGCAAACACCATCATCCAAGCGGTGAAACTATACTGCGAGGAAGCATCCAACAAGAACCTGAAGAGGATCCACTTGGTGAACATCGAGGACGATGCCGTGCGGGCTATGGAGGCTGCAGCCAGGAAGGAGTTTGGAGGGCAGAGCGCCGCTCATTCTCCGCAGAGTCAGCCGCCACAAGTGACACCACCTAAGCCACCACCTAAGCCACCTGCGAGCCATGTCACTCTTGACCCAAACATCTTGAGTGAGGTGCTGACCAAAGAGGGTCTGAACATCACGCTGATGAAAGGACTTATTGAGACAGCCACGGTAATTTGCATTTTCTAATCATCTTAGATGTAACGAGGGCTTTTGTGATGTAATGATCAATTCTGTGAACATAATGTTCATACACGCCAATTTGAATTTTGTAGCTTTAGCCATGTGCTTTAACCTGCCTTATGATTGGACGTGTTCTCTAGTAGGACTTCACAAGTGAAAACATTTTTTGTTTTCCTAGACTGAGGTGACTGTGAACACGTTGGCCGACGATCTTCTGCTGAACAAAGGCGTTCTCTCAGTGGCTATCTGCAAAGCTGCTGGCGGCAATCTTCAAAAGTTGATACATCAACAGCAGACCAGTGGACAACATGGCGATGTAATTGTAACTGATGGATGCAATCTGCAGAGCAGTCACATCTTTCACGTGGTTGCACCTCATTGGAACAAGGGGCGAGGAAACCCTGAGAAGGTAAAGTGTGGAACCAGGAGGAATGTGTTTCCACAGTCTTTTGAACTTCACTGGCAACATCTGTAAAGTGTCACGAACCTCACAAACTGAATAAGAACAAAGTCTTTGGTTGTGTCTGACAGATATTAAAAGGCATTTTCAAGGATTGCTTGGCAGCAGCCGAGGCCCGCGGTCTGACTTCCATAACGTTGCCGGCCATTGGCACAGGGAACCTGGGTTTTCCCAGACCCGTCGTGGCCTCTTTAATGTTTGGTGAAATGTTGAAGTTCAGCGCTACAAACCCCAAGCACCTGAAGGAGGTAGTGATCGTCCTCTACCCAGCTGATGTAAAGACAATCCAGGTAAAGACACAAGTCAAAAAAACAACTTAACATGCTTTATAATACTGTCATGCATGCTAATTGAGATGCTAACAGCACGCTAACAGTGACACAAAGTTGTGGAGGGATAATCTACATACATTGTGACGGTATTAGCCACAAGCTATGTTTGAACTGTTGCTGCAGTCACAGCACTTCCCTGGATGATATGGAACATTATACAGTCATCATCATCACAGATTTATACATATATATCTATGTTCTAACAGGTTTAATTAATGGTCGTTAATTTTTAGCACATGCTCCGACCAGGGCCAGGAATTCAACCCAGGTCCAACTACAAATCTATTTTCTATCTATATGTCTCTGTAGCCGCCTTCCCAGCCGTTACTGCTTAAAGCTCTTATTCGCCATCGGGTCGTACAGCGTCCTAATAGTCTGAACGTAACATGCCCTACAATTTGCTATGCTTATCCTTTCAGAACTGACTATTATCCTCCATGTAGCGCCCGAAAAGGATTGCTGCACTGTCACTGCTTTACACAATCTGGTTATTATTTGAGACCGAAATGTCAATTTTGTAACTTTTTCTTCTAACGCGATCTACAGGATTTTACTTGTGAATTTGCAAACCACTTCCCCACTGCCACGGGGGGTGTGCTGCATCCAACCTCTACGTCACAAAACCAAGGTCGGTAACATTTGCAATTGCAATGCAATTTTGTTCTAATCTGCAATGGTTAAATACTCTTTTCACCTAAAATCAATGTTGATCGATGGAATTAAACAGTGGAGACGTTTCAGTGCCTCGTGTACATCTTCAACCAGCAAAAATGTCCAAACTCACACCCAAGCGACTGACATGGGATTATAAATTGAATTTGCTAACTCGGAATACGGAATACGGAATTTTTATTTGACTGGTATCTTAAATGGCTTTTTTTTTTTTTTTTATTGTCTTTTACGCTGCTGTTCATTTTTTATTTGTATTTTATTTGTGTATCTTTTTGCAAGGTCCCTTTTCCAAAATCATCTCAAGCGCAGAAATGCACAAGACCAAAATGGGAAGTGTGGATATAGAGGTGGTCTCAGGGGACATAACCAAGGAGACAACTGATGTCATCGTCAACTCCTCTAATGACACTTTCTCTCTCAAGTCAGGTAAATAATAATCACACGCCAATA
The DNA here is from genome assembly GCA_900303265.1 of Brotula barbata. Taxonomy (NCBI): domain Eukaryota; kingdom Metazoa; phylum Chordata; class Actinopteri; order Ophidiiformes; family Ophidiidae; genus Brotula; species Brotula barbata. The sequence goes on from OMNV01004008.1 coordinate 40,464, forward strand.
TGCTGCATAATAATGTGTCAACATTGAATTTGTGAGTGAGGTCAAAGCTGTTTTGTCATCTGAGACACTTCATTCTGTCTTTCTGTCCTCCAGGAGTGTCATTGGCCATTCTGAACGCAGCTGGTCAGGCGGTAGAAGCAGAGTGCAGTATTCATGGTAAAATCATTCACAGTTATTCTTGAAACCTTTATTCAACGTGGAACATAGGGTCGGCTCTTATTTTGTTAGGGAAGGAATTCTAACCTAAACACAACAATGCACATAATTGCGTTTTTGGTGGTTCATATGTGAACTCCGTTCTGTACCCCTTCAGCTGCCCTGCCTAACTCAGGGATGATAATGACCCAGCCAGGCAACCTGAAGTGTGTTAAGATCCTCCACCTGACTGGACAAACAGACCCGGCAAAAATACACACCACCGTGCAAGACGCTCTCCAAATGTGTGCGAACCACTCGCACACATCTGTCTCCTTTCCTGCGATTGGCACGGGTAAGCTTTTACAGCAGGATCTGAGAGCGCTAAAAGTGGTCTGGGTTTGTGGAACACTGGAGCACAGCCGTGTTTAGATCTTACATGGGCGTGCTTTGATTTTGCTGTAGAGTTGCTGTGACTGTTGCAAAAATGAGCGATTGCCGCTGTGATATTTTAGGTCAGGGGAATGTACAGGCCACGCAAGTGGCGGATGCCATGTTGGACGCTGTGGTTGTTTTTTTGAATCAAAACCCGTCCAGCAGCCTGAAGAAGATCCGGCTCGTCATCTTTCAGGCTCCCATGCTGATTGATTTCTACAACAGTATGAAGCAAAAAGAAATCACGGACCCGAAGGTCAAGGGGGGCTTCCTGGGGGATAGATGGTCCAAACTGAAAGGTAGGTAAACTGAATATGATGTCATTTATTTTGCATTAATTGGAATATAAAATCATGAATGATGATTTCAATAGATGGGGTGAATTCCTAAAACACACCGGATTTAATATGTTGTTGAGCACAAGTTACACCTTGCAACCATGTGTGGTTCACACGATGATTTGATAGTTGAGCCCACTCAGCTGATTATTTACTCCATGTGAATATGAGCGTTTGAAAAAAAAGTGTAGCTCCTCTCTCAGTAACGTGGATCTTGAGAATGGAGGATTTTACGGTCTTCATGTGTGCAGCAGCTCTTGACCACACTCATTTTCAGAGGCTTTTTGACACCCCTTACAACAATGTGCATTTATGGTAGACGTTAATGGTACAGTTATCCCCATATCCCCATATCACGCATGCATGTTTCTTATGATTTTAGGAACTTTTTCAGCATTCTTCTCAGGGCCCAGCACCGACAACTCATCGAAAGGAGATTTTGTCATTCAGAGCGACAAAGTGGACCCGGCTTGCTTTCACATCTGTGGCGCCTCTCAGGTTAAAGTAGACGAAGCCAAAAAGTTGATCAACGACCTCGCCGACAAGGAGCACAACAGCAATTGCATCGTCGACAGCGCCATCCTGGACATGTCCAAGGCAGACCATCAGCGCATCGTTGATCTCCATAAAAAAATGGAGGTGAGCGTTACGATCGAATCCAAGAACGGTCAAGCTTCCGTCACCATCGAGGGACTCAGCGAGGACGTGCTCCGCGCAACCAAAGAGATCCATAACACGCTGCGGAAGGCGAGAGATCAAAACGAGCTGAAGGAGAGAGAGAAGCTGGTTGCCACAGTGGCCGACTGGCAGTACCAGCAGCAAGGGATGAAGTTTCACAGTTTTGATTCGATGACCAACTTGAAGCTGGAGCAAGCGATGGACAAGAACAGTCAAGTAGAAGTGACAGTAAAAGGTCAAGTTTACGCCGTCAACATTCCGAACGGAACTGCCACCGATAAGACAGGAAACACCTTGAATATAAGACGAATCGACAAGCTGAAAGGTATCGTACCTGCCACAAACAAGTCAAATCTGCTTTCGCTTATTTTTACAGTCCCAGAAAATGATTTCACGTCACATAAAACAAGAAAACCAAACCATGTTTCGCTGCAGTGCTGCAACTGACAATTACTGTCATAATCGATTCATTTATAGTTTAGAAATAAGCAAAACCTCTTTTGTGGATCTTACTTCTAGCTCCACAGTTAGACGACCTGCCACATCAATGGGATCCCATGCCTGACAAATCCACATGCTGCGCCCTCACCATCCAGCCTGGAACACCAGAGTACAAAGAAGTCCTGACGCTGTTTTCGACCACTTGCAGACTCGGTGTTCGAAAGGTATTCGATGTACAATCTACTAAATTCATCATGATGACGTTACATTTATTGATATTTTTGAGGACAAAAGAGGTCCAAAGTACGTCTAACAAGGTTTCTGTTATTACCATTAATAGGAAAAGAGCTGTTAAAGAAATATTTGCTCACGTGAAACAGAAACTACAAATGTAGCACTTTCACTTTCTTAGATTGAGAGGATCCAGAACCCGGCATTGTGGAAGGGCCTTCAAATCAAAAAGCTCGATATGGAGCAAAGAAACGGTCATCAAAACAATGAGAAACGTCTGTTCCACGGCACCTGTGCCTCCAGCATAGAGCACATCAATGAATACGGTTTCAACAGGAGCTACGCAGGAAAGAACGGTGAGGAGGTTCGAGCGGGACGGCGGCTGATCTCAAACGCCCTCGGTCACTTCTGCGGTGTTTTTCTTTTTTGATGACGATTTTCAGGTTTTAAACAACACGTGAATATATCTTCAGATATCTTGCTTGACCCATTTGGTACCATCAGAAATTACACACCTAGATGATGTCATTGTGCACCTGTGTTTGTCCGTGTGTGGCCCTCCTGTAAACCACCCCTGTATTTCCTAAGTGGACGGGACTCGCCTCATGCTGTCACATATACTCAAAGTGGCTATTAATTCTCTCTGTATAACATATATGGCGTATTTAAGCTTCTTTTTTTTTAAACTGAATACGGTATGGACGAGTTCTGAGTGTCTGTAAACATCATGACTAGTTGCTCTCTGGTAGTTTTTTGGTTTTGCAACGATCAAATCAACTTAACAACCGTTTTTTTTCCCCTCCCATTTCCAGCTGCTGCCTACGGTAAAGGCACCTATTTTGCCGCGAATGCATGTTACTCTGCCAGCGACACCTATTCCCGGCCAGATGTCCAAGGGGTGAAGCACATGTACCTGTGTCGTGTACTGACGGGGGATTACACCACCGGACACAGCACCATGATAGTGCCTCCTGCAAAACCGACCAAGCCCACGGTGCAGTACGACAGCGTGGTGGACAACCTAACTCATCCCACCATTTTTGTCATCTTCCACGACACCCACGCCTACCCTGAATATCTGATCCAGTTTAAGTGATACACCGTGCAGAGAGGTTCAGACAGACGATGGTTAATATTTACACTTGCCTTAAAAGTTTAGCTAATGTTCTGCCATTTTCTCAATTGTTATTCAGATTTTAAACTGTATGTTGTATGTTCATCAATATTTCCTCTTTAGAACATTTCAAATGTTTTAGTTAACATCAGTACAAGCCGGCAGTAACGAGTACTGTCAGAAATCACTTGTACATGGGTCACTGGTGAAGCACCGTCACTTAACTTCCCTTCAGGGATCAATCAAGTATTTCTGAGTCTGATTTAAATCACGTGTAAAGTGCCTTCCAGATACTCGAGCTTTTGATTGAATTGAATGCTGTGCAAATAGAAATGCCAATAAAGTAAAAGCGCATGGGTGAAAGTCATACCTTTTGATAAAACAGGGCGGTATCTGTAATACAGTATGTGTGTTAAATCTTCATAGTAGAGCGTTCACAATTTTATGCACTAAATATTTGGATTGCGCAATCACTAAGTTTATGGCTACTGATGAGCTAACAGGAAGTACCTGATCTAATCGTGGAAACAGCTGCTCTTAAAAAAAAGTCAATAATTGTATGATTGTGAAAGTAAAAGTGGAGTTATTTTACAGTGTTGTTCGGAGATGTTATAATCAAGCTGGTTCATCACTGACTAATAAAGCTATAAGCACACTGACGTGTCGTTTTGTCATCAACTGAGTGTTTGTCCAATAGAGAGCAAAGATGTTTTAACATACAGTACATCTCATGATGCGTATTTAATATCTAAACATATAAACAAGACCGTTAATGTGTATGTAATTTGTCCAGCAGTGCATATAGCAGGTAATAGTAGTAGTAGTCAGCAAGGGGAGGCACAGGCTTGTCACACGGATTTATAAAACTTAAATTCTCTAGTCTCTGGTTATACCTGCAGTTTCATACTGATACCCAAACAAGCCTGTTGATCTGAATTCAACTGTCATTGAAAGGTTCACCAAAACATAATCATCAAAAATAGACAGCACACAATAACAATAATAATAATAGTTGTTATCGTATTTTTTCTTTTTCTTTTTTTTTTAAGTGACAGAGAGGGTGGGTCGGCTTTATGGTTTCGGTTACGAAGCCTGAGCTGTAACACAAACCAAAAAAAAATTTACTCGAAGTCACGTGACAGCGATGAACCAATCACATCCTTGTTATCGGACCGAGGGCGGGGTGACAAAAAATAACGCGAGGAGTGCACCGCCCGTGCCCGCATGCCGGGGCGCAGGTGTAGGTTTTGGGAGTGTCCACCTTTACCGCCGCAACTTCCAAACACGGAAGTACGAGACTGACACTTCAGCTTTAAAGCAACTGCTATGCCGCGCACAGTAAAGTACTTTATCCGGTTCATTTTGAGGGGGGGCGTACAAAGTTGAGGCGACCTAGACGCCAACAGAGTATTTACGTCATCAGCCGTGAAGTTTTCCCACCGTCAGAGCCGAGCTGACAGATGTCTCTAAGCGGCTCGGCCGAGTTGGAGGACCTCGGCGCGGGCTCCTCCACCTACGGCAGCACGGAGAACCTGAGTCCCGCCGCGGTCAACCGCCTCCTCATGGAGTTCCTGATCTACTTCGGCAAAGCCCTGGTGGTCTTCTACCCCGTGTACCTGACCGGTTACCTGGGCCTGAGTATCAGCTGGGTGCTGCTCTGCCTGGTGTTCATCAATATGTGGAAGAAGAACCGCCAGTGGAAAGACGCCCGGATCGGAGGCGCCATTAAATTTATCGACAATGAAAGACAAGTGATCCATAAAGAGTTGAACGCTGGCTTACAAATGGCAACTTGGGTGTGTATGATGCTCTCAGAGTGTTAGTCGAGCCCTGCTCCGTCTTCGATGTGAGTGCCTTGCTCAAGAGTAGCGGTACACGATTTCCTAGGCATCAGCGGTGTCACTGTCAGGGCCCCCACGCCAGGTGACGTGGGGGGCCCGTTTAGACGCAGGTAAAGGGGTCCTTCACGCACGCGTTATTTTGACCCACCCGAGCTTCGACAACTAGGCAGCTACTCCAGAATCCTCTAGCCAATACAAAAGATGTAGGAGGACGTGCAGGGAAGGGAACGCGCTTCATGTTTCTACATTTTCAGGTTAGCCTGAACTTTGGTAATCGCATACGTACGTCCATGTTCAATACGGAGGAAGATGTCACGTGATAGCTATTGTTCCTTTCCACACCCCTTCACATGTAATTGTACAGTAGTTACAATCTGCAGTCTGATGAAAAATGTTTCCATAGTCACCAAAAGTCAAAACGCAGGATTAAAACCTGCTGCTGTCATCAGATTGATTCACAGGTTTGATTAGCAGCTGACAAAAATGTTATTACACGTTTAAATTCAGAGTTAACCACAATTGTTCAAGTTTTTAAAAGTATTTTTTTTTAGCTTTTTGTGTTATTACTGGTCTGTAAATGATACAATTATAGAATTATTTCATTAAAGTATCATATTCAGCATTTTGTTATGGGGGCCCGAGGCCGGTTCCTATATTTTGCTCTGATTCCGCAGCCTCAAATCTGTAGTAAAACCTAAGCGAACTCTAAAGCCGCCCTGATATAATCCAGGCCAACATGTAATGCTGCTCTGTTTCACTCACCGTTGCCTTGACGACAGTAGGAATTGTTTGCATGCCAGGTTTGGGTTGAACTTCAAGACTGATTTTGCAGGTTTCATCCCTCCGCATTTGTTTACACCACACCCTCTTAAACAATGACTCAGAAAGAGACGCGAAGGATTCTCATGTCAGAGAAATGACACACGCACCGTAGCTCCGTCTTTCAGGCCTGTGTTTCCAGACGCTTCCTCCACAACGGAGATGCACTGCGCCGTTTCAGTCATCAGGGTCACCGATTTGGCGGCTCTGTCGAAGCTCTGCGTGACGGTCAATAATCACCGCCACTGCTGGCCTACTTGGAAGTTTCCAGCTCGAGCGGTCGACCTGTGCTTTTCTCACACACGAATGTTGTCGTAAGCCTCGTGTAGATAAACGGCGAATCAAAAGAACCCCAAAGGTGTTAAGGCCCCTTTTTTTGCAGGATTTAATTTGTGTGTACACTCCTTCATCGATACGTGGTCACACCCCGCGTACACATGGTCACACCTCTAGTGTACATAAAATACCACAGATTTTATGAATGTTTCCTAAGATTTATGGGTCATGCTACAGGAAAGGTGAGGAATGAGGGTTGGATTGATTGAAAGTTGAAACATTGTGCATGTTTCTCTGGGTTTCGTTGTGAGAATGTGTTGACAGTACTTTAACATCATAACGTGTTACGTATTACTACATGACGCCGGGCCTCTACTACACCCACAGCTTTGACACCGCAAAGAAGCTTTGGTAAGACGAAAATAACAAATATTTCTTTCCCACATCTATTTTCTATCAGCTAACCATCAATGCTACGAAGGAATGTGGTCAAATCCTGTAATTGGAACTTTTTATTTATTTTTGTAATTAAAAAAAAATGTTATCGGGGGTCGAGGACTCTGGATTGCTGTTTTTTTTTTTGACTGATTTTACAGCGATTTCATTCAGAATTTGCATGATGTGCGTTTCAGAGGTCTATCTAACGATCAATAGATATCGTCAACATAATCATCACCGCCGTCACGCATGCCGTGTTTACTTTTGTCTGGGCGTTAGCAATAAAAACCTGTGATTTCTGCTACGTACGTCTAACGTCATGGAAACATTTTGTTTGCAGGTCCACTTCCCGGACGTGGAGAAAGTTGACTGGGTTAACAAGGTACAGCATCAAAACCCGACTGATGGCGTTTATTTTCTGTTTTTATTTGACCGCCGTGTGGGTGCCGGAGTCTCTGACTTGTCTCATCCTGTCCTGTCTTGTCCAGGTGTTGGAGCAGGCCTGGCCTTTCTTTGGGATGTACATGGAGAAACTCCTTAAAGAGAACATCCAGCCGGCTGTCAGACTGTCCAATCCTGCGCTCAAAACCTTCACTTTTACCAAGATCCACTTCGGACACGTAGTGAGTCGATGTCTGCCTTCGTTATTTCACTTCCCCAATACTGCACGTCATCTTCATCGGTTCTGCTGGCGTGGGGGATTATCGCTTCATTTTGCGCGACATCAAATCATCAAATCTCTTTGAATCTCCCCATGAATAATCAGATGTTATGTTATACGAGTCAGCATTACTGTTTTTTTATGTTCATTCATGGACTCATCGGGAGTTTAAGAACGCGTAATGCTGAGATTTGACCTTTGGCTTTTAGAGGTATGAGCGGCTTCGACATAAGCCCATTCCACATATGTATACCGGAACAGGACAGGATTATCTGGTGCGGGAATGTCTGGTAGCGATCCTCTCTATCTCTCAAATTTGGACAAATTATTTTGTCCTCTGCCCCACTGGACAGAAGATCTCAGATGTTTCTTCAAATATCATGGTTTCCTCCGGAGATCTATTTTGTCATACAAATACGTCATTGGCACGCTCACTGGCTCATCCTGAGTCTGTCTGTCTGTCTGTCTGTCTGTCTGTCATCCCAGCCTCTCAGGATCACTGGAATGAAGTCGTACACCCATGAGGTGGATCAGAGAGAGGTCATTCTGGACATGAATGTAAGGTTGGTAAGACACACCCCTCACTTCACCACAGGCTCTCTGTGATTCATCAACAACGGCACCGACCTCAGTTCGAACTTCGCTTCTCACGGGGTCAATCCTCATTTACTGCTCACTTCCTCCGATTCTCACAGTTATGACGGTGACGTGGACATTGACACAGAGGTGAAGCCGCCCATCACGGCCGGCGTCAAAGGACTTCAAGTACGCAACAACATCTCATCTGCTGTCATTCATGATCAGTTTTCATTCCTAACTTTTTAAAGAGTAGAACATTTCTCGATGTGTTATTTCAAAGCCTCCTGTTCACCCGACGTCTTAACCGCTCATTTCAGTTCCACGGGATGCTGAGGGTCATTCTGGAGCCTCTCATCGGTGAAGCCCCTTTGGTGGGAGGAGTCACCTTATTTTTCATCCGTCGCCCCGTGAGAGTCTTTGGACATCTTAACAGCTGTACTGTGATCTGTGAAGTTGTGTAACCAGTCATGTTTACGACTCTTTTTCCCCCCTGTCCAGACCATGCAAATCAATTGGACTGGCATGACCAACCTCCTGGACTCTCCTGCTTTCAGGTAGTTTCCACCACAAACCGTGGACGTGTCAAAATGTGCACTTTTCTCCGGAAGTGAAACAGGACACGATCACTAAACGGCTCTCTTATCTCGTCTGCTCTCTGCCAGTCAGCTCTCTGAGGACACCATCATGGACATCATTTCCTCTCTCATGGTGCTGCCCAACCGCATGTGCATCCCCCTCATAGATCAGGTCAAAGTGGACCAGATGAGGTTCCCCTTGCCTCGTGTATGTAACCATTCTGACTATTTTATTAGCGAACTGAAAGCGTTAAACCTTTCCTGCCGTTCTGCCGAGATGCCGCGGCCTAGATTTAGCCGTTGTAGGCACAGACTTGTGCTGCGGTAGTCACGGACGGCTGAGCCTGCGCGGGTCACATGCTCTGTCATTTACTCTTTTAACTATTTTAACGCTGCACAGTACATACTCGTGATGGAATGTTGACTTTGCCAGCTCTTGCTCGCACCCGACCTCCAAACTGGTTTGGTGTCTCTACCGGATCGATCCAACCAGAGTTCTGGATCTCAGAACTTGTCAGCCGTGCCGTGGGCTGAGCTGCAGCTTTCCAGCATCGTTTCTAAAATACTCTGCACAGACTTCTTGTCATCGTTTATTCAATACGTAAGCTTTGTTTACTCCGTGTCAGCTGATGCACAGTGTTGTACAGCCAGCCTAGAAATGTTGGAACGGCCCAAATGCGTCCGTGAAGTTTTGGAATTCTTTAAATAACGACCACATTCCTGACTTGTTAAGTTAAAGCACAGGAGAGGAAAACTGTTGAAATGATTTCCTGACTCCTGTCTTATCTGAGGAAAGCAGCCAGCAGCGGTTGCTGTGAGACTCTTGCGAGTTTCGGTTCACGTTGTAACTTTTGATCGTCGTAGGCCTCTCTGTTCCTGCGGATGTGTTTGACAGACAGTGCTGATGTGAGGTCGTGGTGTTAATCTGCCCCTCTGCTCCTCAGGGGGTGGTGAGGGTCCACCTGGTGGAGGCCAGAGACCTGGTGGCCAAGGACACATACATGATGGGCATGGTTAAGGGCAAGTCAGACCCCTACGCCGTGCTCAGAGTCGGGAACCGACATTACAAAAGCAAAACTGTCAAAGAGAATCTGCACCCTCGCTGGGACGAAGTGTACGAGGTATAAAATAACAGAGACATGATGTTGTTATGTGTAGTTAACATCCATTTCATCCATTTTCATGCTTTTCGATGATATAGGTTTTGTTTTATTTCATTTTGAAGATTGACAAGGCAGCAATGATTGACTTCCACCACCATACTACAAACTCACAGTACAGAGCACCTAACACTGTTTTAGGATAACTCCATCCATACACGTCCTGCTCTTAGGAAAGCTCTTAAAAACACACAAAGTGCCTTTTGCTTCTTTTCCTTTGTCTTCTCTGAAATGACACAATGATTTATATCGCGTTGGCAATAAAGAACAACACTTTTGGCTCCTCTATCATGAGCTACAATTTAACCAAATTAGCGTTAGAAGTGTATTTTATGAAATATTTTCCTCCAGTTCCAAGATGACGTTAAAGTAATCCAAGCTGACATTCATTTTAAAAAAACAGAGCCCTCCTGCAAGGGACAAACTGTACAAATGACAGAATTTAATAAGTGAAATCTTCACGTCTGTCTACTTTTGTTTGTGTGCAGTTTGTGGTCCACGAGGCTCCAGGACAGGAACTGGAGATAGAGCTGTTTGATGAAGACACAGACAAAGATGACCCTCTTGGAAAGTAAGAGGCCAGCCGAACGTTTAATGTTGCCTCGGTCACATCGCTGCATTTCAGTTTGTCAGACGTATTTGACCCTCATAATCCCGAGTTCACCTGCGTTGAAGAAGGATATAAAATGATGCGAGCGTATTTCCAAACTTTCACTTATGTAATGATAATTTCACTTCAGGATAAAACAAAAGTATCATACATTTATCTGACATCAGATAAGTGAACTGATTTAGAGGTTGGTAGTTTGAAAGACGGCCTTCATCCTTGTCGTTATGTCCATGGCTTTCTTCATCAGGTTCAATCTTGATTTTGGAGAGGTGAAGAGGGAAAAGGAAATGGATCAGGTGAGATTTTTTATCGGTTGAAATGGTCACATGGCAGCTCATGAACATCCCGTTGACGACCTGAAATCCCTCTGCCGTTCCAGTGGTTCCCTCTCGAAGGCGTGCAGACCGGAGAGATTCATCTGAAGCTCCAGTGGCTGTCCCTACAGACCGACCCCAGCTTGGTGAATGAGGTACTCTGAACCTTTATCATTTTATGACCCCCACAGACTTCCCCGACCGTCTGCTGTCAGATTCACTTTCGGCTGCCCGGTGTGGGACGGCGCCCATCTGTTGTGTAGTAACAAATCGCTGTCTGTCTCTCGCAGTCGAACAACGGCTTGGCTTGTGCTATGCTCTCCGTGTATCTGGACAACGCAAGCAACCTGCCGGTAAGTGGAGTGAAAGAGCCAAATTATGCTCCATAATTTATGGGTTTCTTTGTTTATTTGTCCAGGGACGAGCAAACTATCTTTGTAGTATGTTTCCCTTTAGTCTGTACGTTGTATACTGCATGTTTCCTCTGTGATTTTGGAGATTGGGACATGGGATCTGACAATTCAGTTGGGAATGGGAATGAATCGGTACAAATGGAAGGGACCGTGGGAAAATGACACGTGCAAGCAATAAACGTTCAAGTAATAAACTACATTCCTGGTTGTGCTCAGCAGGCTGGAAAACTACATAACAAAAGAGAGGATCTTGCAGTATCCACAGGGTTTTATCATTTCCTGTTCACTATATAAAATAGAAATATAAAATACTGCGTGTGTCCTTCAATAATCTTTGTTGTCCGGAGCAGAAGACGCTTCGTGTGTTCACAAATGCAGTCGTAAGGCAGTAAGGTGTGTTTGTATTTATCTCCAGAAAGATCACAGTGAGTTAACCCACCATCAGAAACACGGGAAGCACAGCAAAGAGGCCCGGGTAAGCTCCCACCAGCAGCTCTCGCACCCCTGCAGCTGACGATCAAATGATCTACCAGGGAACACAATTATCAAGCATACACTAAAAAAAACAAACACAAGGTGTCCCACATTATGTTCAAAGTGTCTAAACCTGAGATCGACGCCTGCAGAAATAAACCCAGTGAAAAAGACAAGTAGGTCACGTAAACCAGGAAGTGAAGGCGTGTGACTGTACCTGCTAACACACACACACTCAAAGTGCGTGTGAGTGCTCAGCGAGTATCTGTGATACTCGTCGCATGGCGACGTCAGGTCAAACTATCCAATCAGATCAGAAAACGGCGACTCACGGTTTCCTCTTTGAACTGTGTGCACTGTGATTTTAAAGCATTGCAAACAGCTGATTGACGGTGCAGACATTAGCAAACTTTACACAGGTAAGTCAAAGGTGACACGAGACATTCACTGCCTTTAGGCCTCGGGGGCCAAGGAACTCTTTCATATGTAATATTGCTGTTATTGTTTCATAATGCTTTCCATGCTTCAGTGCACAGTAGGATCGGTGTGGATGGTTGTGATGGTATTTCTGACAAACTACGACCTCACTTGTTTTCTGATCGCTGCTTAGCTGGTATTTCCTGTTTGGGGAATGGGTGCCAAGTGTGTGTGTGTGTGTGTGTGTGTGTCAGCAGGCTTGTATGCATAGTGTTTCCCAGAACAAACAAATGAACTTGGTGAAGATCCTGTAAATTAATGTGGTGAAAATTCTTTAGAAATGCAGTTTGATGCTGGCTTAAATCGACACATCAACAGAGAATATCGTAGCAGTGCCATCTGCTGGTCACTGTGTGCAAATACAATCCCAAAGTCCAGTTTATTGGTGCAGCCCAACATCACATCCTCTGTCTCAAAAACTCCCCCAAAACACCCCAAGAGTGAAAAAAACACTTTGATTCACTCTCTACTTTATCGTGCTGAGCTCCTTATTAGTTGTTATCCAGTTATTTCAATTATGTTTTACTCGACGAAGAAGCCTGCATAAAGCAAGAATTATTGCAAAAAGCCCAAATCAGGCCCAGCTCTAGTTGACCTTTGTTTTTAGACCTGGTGTTATGGGTGCTGTTGAACCAGTCGAGCAGCATTCCATCAGCAGGTGCTTCTCTGTCTTCTCGGTGATGAGCACCGACATCGTCAATGTTACTTGAGTACTTGCGGTGAATATTTTGGCCGGGTTAATGGTGTGTGTTCGGTGGTTTCCGTGGCTTCTGACGTTGTTGACGCTGACGAATACTTGGAGACAGAGAAGAAGACCTGGTAGATTAAAGACGTTACACGCACTAACCGAACTGTATTCTTGCTTTGTTTTCAGCTCACTAAAAGAACCGCGAACCCCAACACATATGTGGAATTTTCAGTCGATCAAGACGTCCAGAAAAGCAAGGTACCGCGCTCGTTTCTCACGTCAAATCATGGTCCAACACGTACTTGTAATTATTAGCTGTAGTTTTCTAAGTTTGTTTGAGTGTTTCATTTTTCAGCCTTTTCTTCTAAATGATCAGCATTATGCACTAATAACCCCTCAGCTCCAGTTATCCGTGTCTGTGTTTTCTATAACGACAGGTCGTATACGCGTCGAAGGATCCGTTGTGGGAGGAAGGCTTCACCTTTTTTGTGCACGACATCAACAACCAGCAACTCAGTCTACAGGTCGAGCATTTATGTTAAACAAGTGGAACAAAAGCTCCCTCAGAGGATCGTTTCCTCTCAAAACAACAAACTTAAGACACAGAAAACCAGAAACCAGGCCGCAGGGCGAGCTGTGTGACGTACGCTCAGCGTGGCACAAAGACGTCTGAGAGGACGCCACAATATTTATCAAGCTTTATATTTGTCAGTATATATTAGACGGTAATTTCATTAGTGGTCCAGTCAGATATCTGTAGATTATTTATTAACTTATTCAAGTTTATACAGTCACTGTTTGGAGTTTTTACATATGAATACTTTCATTTACGGTCACACCGTGCAGGTCAAAGAGCACGAGAAGAAGACCGTACTTGGTACTCTCGCCGTGCCCCTGAGCCGCCTGGTCAACGTCTCCGACATGACTCTGGACCAGCGCTTACCGCTCGAGCACTCGGGAGCCAATAGTCAGATTAAGATGAAGGCCATTCTCAGGGTGAGCACACACACACACGTAGAGTCAGATTACAGACAAAGCTCTCAGTACGGCGTGTAAGTGAACGTTCTGACTTTTCTTTTTACCCATCATGCTCCTCTGTCACACCACAGATTCTCTCTTTGGAGAAGCCGCCGCCCAAAATTATCCTCAATCCTCCCCCTCGTCCCAAACATCAAACAGCGGCAGCCAGCCAGGGCGCCAACGCCGGGCCGTCCGATCCCTCCCTCGCTCCCGTGGCCCAGCCCTCGTCTCCGGTCCAGGCAGTCAACGGCGCCGAGGACCACCGGAGCCACTACCACAGTTCCACTGTGCTCGCCTCGGACGGCTCTCACACGCCCGCTTCCAAATCGAAAATGCGACGCTTCGACTCCCACAGCCTGCTGTCGGAGAACTCCATCGCCTCGTCGCGCTTCGACCTTTCGGAGGCGCCGTATCCCGAGTGAGTGGCCGACAGATGTACTTCATTGTTGCGTTAATTGTCGTGTATCCGCTCGTGTTTCCTCACCAGATGTGCAGAGCTCTAAGCTACAGCTGCACTTTATATGTTGTAGCAACCGTAGAATAATAAACAGTGCGTGAAAATCTTATGTCCTCTCCAAAGGGCCATCATGAACCATCAGGGATCCTTCGGGGACATCCAGCTGACCGTGCGTTACGCCTCCCTGAGGAAGAAACTCATCGTCCTGGTGAACGCGTGCAGGTACCGACCAACTCCACATATTCTGTTAATAATGCAAAAAAATGTTAATAACAGCCACGGAAGGTTTGATTCTTATTACACTACGTTTTATTTGA
>OMNV01004015.1:20312-34556 GCA_900303265.1 Brotula barbata
AAGTCCTTGGTTTCCATACACATCCATAAGGTTACCCGACACAGGGACCTACATGGTGAAAAACGGCAATCGTCAACATAAAACATCACTGCAATATGCGGCACAAAGAAAAAAACTCTCATTGCATGAATCAAATTGAGAAAAATGGGTATCAACAGCAATGCTATCAAACATTTTCCCTCAAAGAACTTGCATCTTATCATAAGTAGATCTTGGCAAATTACCGAGTTGTTCATTTGGAGTCCATGGTCCATAAGACCAAGAATATCTTCACTGTAACTTGACTCCAAGCTAATGATGTCATCGATTACATCATCCATCTATAACATAAAACGAGTAGCATTCATCATTAATATACACCAAATTTGAAAATCACTACAACACTTCAGCGTTTAGCCCTCGCTGGTGTACCTCTTTTTCACAGTTGGAGCTGAGGGTAAGCAGGGCCATGGGACTGTTGGGGGCACTACTGCCCGGCCCGGGGGGCATGCCGTGTTCAGGGGGCTGGCTGGGGCACTGACTACTGGCTTTACCGCCCAGAGTGGTGGACAAGTATTGCCTCACCTGCTGCCTCTGCTGGATGTGGTACTTGGTAGAATTCTCCAGATGGGACGGCGCCTTTACAAGCAAGTTGGAAATAATGGAAATATAAGGCAAAATGTTGACAAGTTGTTCAGTAGAAATATATTATTATGAACACAAACACACTTTGATTGTTCTTTGAAAGACGTTTAAAGTACAATTTCATGCTCTACACATTTTGAGATTTTTAGCCATGTCGCCTGCTTTCCATTTTCCTGCTAAAATGAGACAAAGTGAGGTATCTCAGTGATGCATTGATGAAATTCCGACTCATCCTGGCATCCAACTCAACAACAAATAAGACTTAGGCCTAAAAATGTTGGAAAATCCCTTTAAAATGCACGAGTAGACTGGTAAACACCACGTACATCACCACAAACGCTACTTTTTACGTGAGAAAAAATCACTCATACCAAATTTTAAAAACTGAAGTGGATTTTGATTGCATTTGAACACACACACACACACAAATCCGCTGAAATCCAAGCAGTGAAATTGTGTCGCGAGCAATATTCATTTAAAGTTTGTGCAGTGCCATTGATCTACATTAAACAATAATGCCAGTTTTAGCAGTATGTGCATGCTAATGCTCTTAGAAACAAAGAATTTGCTTCACGCTGACGCACTATAGCAGTCCAGACATTTCTCTATTTGGAATAAAAATCAAGCTAAAATAAAGAATCCTCGATCTCACCTGATAATGGCTGTATTCAAGCATCTCCAACATGTTTAGACGTCTACTATACAAGTTAAAAAGTGAACTTATGGAGAGTAATCCCTTTATCTTGCTAGCTTACAGAGCAGAGAGCGAACAACCTCACTGGTCCTGCCTAATTCATCAAGGGGTTTCGACTCATTATTTATGCAAGTTAAGAGACGGACGAGGACACAAAGACGCCTCCTCCCACTACTGTGTTGTTCCAACTTAACTATGAATTTATGTCTTTATAGAGAACACATGACGTCACTACATCCATCTCACAAAGAACTCTTTCAACTGGTTAGCCAGTCGTCTGCGAGCTAAAGCTTGCTTTAGGCCAACTAACGTTTAATCTTTAGTTCTGCTCCTCTGGTATAAAACATTATTTGTTCTGACTAACACGAATACAATTGACGCCACTGTTCCACTACAAATGAGCCACATGAAAATCCAAATCGATGGGGTCTTCACCGATCCCACCCATTTTTTGGCCTAGCGTTTTAATGGTTAACTGCACTTGTCAATTGCTATGCAGGCCCAATCGCTAACAGCTATGGCGGCTCAATTTGGGGAGACGTGTATATCAAATTTTTTATTGTCAGAAGAAAACTTTTGAATGTGAGTCTCAAGATGTGGTTATTTAAGGTCAGCTCCGCCTCTGATAATGAACATTTGATATAATCACCAATCTTCCAAACACAACAGTCTATGTCAACTGTTTATCAAATTAGCGTGATTAGCAAACAGGGCCATTGGCACGTGGCAGGGCCTCAGAAGTCACGGTGCCTGACTTTAAATCATTTGTCGGTCGGAGATAAATGGAATATCAGCGCAGAGATTATAAGGAATCAATTATCAGGAAGGGCGGTAAAGGCTCCCATCACACCAAATTACACGCTTTATTTCCCTTCTCTCCCAAAGTGTAATGCAATGTTTGCAAATGTTCAACTCTGTTTCGTTCTCCACCGACTCCTTTCTTCACCAGTAAGTCATCAACGTATCTTTTTCCCAGGTGAAAAACTTTGATCACCAGAGATTTTGTGAGTAGATTAGTCATTAGTATTCATTAATAATCCAGATTTTTTCCAATCTATATGTTGACAGAGCATAGGTTGGCAGGTCTTTAAGTGCACAGGTGTTTTTGTTATTTTCCCTCTGTTGTATTATAGTTGGGAGTGTGTGTTGTGTGTTGAACATTGGTAAAGCTTGTGCCTCTACACAAGCATTTTGTAAGACAAATGGGTTCTAATCTGTGCCCTAATATTAATTTTGTTTCGTCCTCCTTTCTGTAACGTCTACATGTTACAATGTAACGTATCACAATTAATCGGATTGAGACATGACCCGTTTGACGAGGAGATACAGGTGTCACTGTTCCCGTCAGATTTGGTTTTTCTGAAGCGGAATGAACTTAATTGACTCTTTCTCCACAAATACAAAGGGTTACTGTTAAAATCTTCAGTCAGCTTTTCTCATACACGCCTCTGATGAATTCTCTGAAGCAGACCTTTATGTCCACTGGATAAAAAGCATAAACTGTTTCACACAATCTACCAATAACAGTAAGAGGAACCAATTCCCTATTGGCTATTGCACTACTCAGAATTATGCACCTTGAAAAAAATGCTTAAAAATGATCACCATTTGTCTATTGTGCTGTTTCATCCATATGTACACTTTTCTTGTAAGAATCAAAGCGAGACAAAAGGGTTTTTTTAAGGTTTTAAAATGATAATTAAATTCAGGTTCATGTACTTTTCTCCTGTTTTTTCCATAATTTGTTTTTCTGCAAGAGCATTGATTAAATGCTGACAAGGGCTAGCAAAAGGTGCAGCACAAACTTTTATATTTCTTCCCTTTTTAGTAGCTTAACATTATTCAATCCACTGAGTAAAAGACCAGCTGTTGGTTATCAGGTTGCTTGGTGTAAGATGAAGCAATATCAGTAGTTAGGTGATTCATGAAAATTTATGTGAATATCTCGTGCAACCCTGCTCTTGGGAGCGTGACGCCTTGCTTTCTGGGGAATGGAGAGGTGAACACAAACGAGAGGGGAAGTGCCGATGGCTTCGCAGAGCCTTTATCGATGAAACACAGAAAGCATTCTTTACAATTTCATAGTAGAGAGTTTCTTTGTCTCCCCTCAGCACTGTGGCCTTTTCCTTCAGACAAACCTTTGGCTTTAGACAGAGCTATTCACAATAACTGTAATTCACTGCTCCCTACAGCAAACAAGGCTCTTGTTTATTCATAGACTCTTAGCGAGACAGGGGTTTATCACCTTCCCAAGGAGAGCACATGGGTCCGTGATTTAGACTTCTACCCCGAGGACCAATAACATTTCAGTCTTCGCTCGCTGACCCCTGAAAAGAAACAGATCCACTCACTCGGCTCATTAAGTGTCTTCCTTGGAAACCGGGATATCATTCTACATGAGATGAATATTAACGCCTTAAAATTTTACAAAAGTGAGGATTTTCTATTCAAATAACATCAAAACATTTATACTCTGTGTTTGAAAATCACTCTGAGCCAACATTTTGTTACTTGTGTTAATGCTTAATGTCATTTTTCCATCCATACCCCACAGTCTGGACATTAATGCTTTAATGACAACTTCCATCAGCACCAACCTGGAGAGAAAGACATATTCTAACGCTCCCGCAGCACAGAGTGCATTTTCTTTGATGATTTTGGCGATATGTGCTTTGCGTGGTGTTTTACGAGCTATGTTGATGCTGCAGAGTTCAACCTCTGGGATGACGTCGCCTAATGGTCTCTCTGATCTCAGTAAATTGCAGAAGTTGTCTGGCCTTTAAATGTGTTGTTTACCACAGACAATTGTAAATTCCGCTTTAATGGTTGCATTAGAGGAAGGTTTATAGGGGTCAGCAAATAAGTAAGTAAGTAAATTCATCCTCTGTTGACCAAGAATGTCTACAGCCAGCATTTTCAAAACCTAGCCATTACTTTGGAGGATCATCTATCAATTATCAAAGAGAAAATCTTCAGTCAGCAAAATATTTTGGAGCTTCCTTTGTGGACAAACATTGCATATAGCCAGTCCCTAACAACAATCTTGCTTTGGATCAAAATGTTGAATGATCAGTATTGCCATCTTTTGGCAACAAATAAGAAAAAATAAAAGAATAAATTCCACTGGAATCTGTCTTGTCCAGTATCTGCGAAGATCCGCTGTGGAGTGATTCATGGTGGCAAAAGTTATTTGTAGTTTAGTAGTTCAACTCCCTCCTGATGTCCACGTTCTCCACCCTGTCCCAAAACGCTAGAGGAAACTCATATTGAAGGATGCAATGTAGCTAAATGAAGAAGTTTACCTTCAGACTCAGCTTTCTCTATACTAGGACAGTACAACATTTGCGCCCCACCATTCTGCCATTCTCACACTCCATTCTAACTTAAGCGTGATCTGAACAAACCTCAGAGACATTTGAACTCCAGTAACATGACCTCATGATTGGAGGCATTTACCCTCATTATCATTCACTTCACGCTCAGCCTGTGCAGCCATCCCAGTGCATGTTTGGTGTCACAGCCAGTTGAAGCGAACAGTACTACATCATCTGCAAAGAGGCGTAATCCTGAATGATGAATAAGCAAAATACAAACGTCACTGAAGACTGGTTAAACCTATGCCATTTTAGATCTAAGTTGTTACAAACAAGAACCCTGTAGTTTCCTTTAAGTGATGTCATCTTCACCAGGCTACATTGTGACACCTGTGAAACTTTTGAAACAAGCAGCAATAGACTTTGTGTTATTGGTGGCTAGAACAGCTCTGATGTCTTTGGCTGGTCATGTAAGGCAGCTTTCAAGGTTAAACCAGAAATGGTCTTATGTCTCTGGAATTCCACCTTACTCCCTCTATCACACACATCCAATCAGGGTAGTATATGTCAAGTGTTCCTCTGTCATAACCAATTGTGAAAAATGTTTCTGCACACGGTCATAAAAGCTATACAGACAGCTGGCGCCCGTGGGTCAGAGGGTCACGGAGCATATTAGCCTTATGACATGTGACTGACAAGTTTGGTTGAGTCAACAACTATTGAAAGGGCTGCGCAGTTTGTGTGTTTGTTTGTTTGCTTTTGTCGACAGCGAGGTAAAGTGTTGACGAACGTACGGCAGCATTCCGTGTTGCACTTCAATAAACAGATGTCACCAACTACTCATACTGATGAAAAAGTATTTTTACAAGACCCCAATTTGTGCGGTTTAGTTATTTATATATTTGAGGGGAAATACCACATGCTTTGAAAAGTCACTTCATAGTCAAACTGAGCCTTGATAGATGATTATCATCCTTAATCTCTTTTAGAGTCACTGAATGGAATTTGTGAAATGATACAATGGCGCTCTAAGCTTCTTTATTTTAACACCCAACCCGGCTCAGCAGATTTTAGCCTTCCAGGCTGACTTTAGCTCATTCCTAGTTTTTCCCCTGATGAATGGACAAATACATCCAGATTTTGTGAAGTTAAGTTAAATCATGTATGAATTCTAATGTACTGGAGTCTAAATCGCTCTTGTTGTTCGAACCAAATGTCCTCAGGGCTATGCAATAAAACTCTCTGCAATTATTTTGTTATCGTCAACGGAATCCAGCAATCATTTTGTTGTTTAGTGTTGCAGAAGATCTGACTTTCGACGATCGCATCATTACCAAGGTTGCATACTTTCACCTCCAAAATATGTAGCCCGGACCACATTGTTCCTTGACGTGGCAGATGCTGAAACTTTAATTCATGCGTTCATCAAGCCACAACTTGACGACTGCAATGTCCTTTTCTCTGGCTTCCACAGCTCTAAAAAAACTGCAACTTGTTCAAGAAACCAAGACTCAAATCTTTTCCAAAACCGAACACAAATCTGAACATAGAACTCTTTTGATGTCCTGACCAACAGCGATCCAACCTTCTTAACTGTGGATGGCCCTGCATATGTCGTTACCCACCACATGATAGGTGCTAGGACCTCACTCCTTCCACTCTCTGGATCGAAATCCTAGATAAAGACACATCTTGACTCATGTCAGGACTCGTTTTCATGTTTTATCCCTACGTTGTTACTGAGATTCCATCTAATCACTTTGTCCCATATGCGGTTCCCATTGCACACCAGGCCTTTGGAGGGGAGGGAGTCTCTCTCCAGAAGTTTCTACCTCTTTTTCCATCACGTTAGGGTTTTTAGGGGAGGTTTTCTTTCTCACCAAAGAGATTTTTCAATTGGGTCGGAAAGTGTCCTTGCTAGGGGCCTGTAAAGCCCTGTGAGACACAATCTGTGATATTTGGGCTACTCAAATAAACTTGACTTGACATGTTGAGTTAACGGATTTCTGCATGTGCTGTGTTCCAAAGTAGCCTCAAGGAAATAGATTTAGACTTTAGTAACAATTCTCTACAGTAAATAGCAGCTCCAGCAGTGACAGATCACTTCATCAAGAGGAGGAGCTTTGGACAAAGAGACGTCTTCTCTGCTCCTCGGCCCGTGGCTGCAGGGTAGCATTAGCCAGAATGTAACATCCTCTTCCAAGAATGGGAAACATTGTGCGCCCTGTGGGATGAGGAACATGCACTTGCTTAAGTGACAAACAATAGTGCTTAATTTAGCAGATACGTGAAGCCACAGACTGTGATTATGATGACTAATGTGGGACTATGCTAAACCTGATAGAGCGTTTGTCCAGAATAATTGACACTTTCAACCCAAAGATGTTCCTAAGGCACGCTGGGAGCAAAGGGCTGATAATCCCCGTTGTTATTATTAGAGTAACGGTAACGATGTAAAAAGAAATAAAAACCAAACGATGCGGCATTGGCATTCTTGTGAGAAAATTTCCATTTCCTCCTCAAGAATTCTTCTTGGAGCAAACAGTATATCAAGAAATCAAGAAAAGTGCCTTGGTTTTAGTTTAAAAGAGAAACAAAAAGCTCTCTTAGCTTGGAATCGACAAGACCACAGAACCTTCCCTGAAAATTAACAAGCACAAAGATGAGGCATTATTCAGCTCAATGTGCCTGAAGTTTGAGAAAAGGTCAGTGTGAACCACTAAAGTTTGCACGTGGAGTCTAATCTGATCATGTAAAGTCAGGATGCATGAGATATCAAATTACATCTCTTCAATCCTCTAATTTACTTAGTTACATACAGGACATTTAAGGTGATATTTATGGAGATATTTATTAAAGAATAAAAGAAGAAACTACCCCTAACATCCCAGGGGGGAAAGCGGATACAATAGATTGTATAATTATCATGAGTCAATGACAATGTGAGACTAAGGAAACCAAAAGGAGGAATTAAAATTTCCTTGCAGAATTGCTTTCACAACGATTAAAACGCGCTTGAGTTTTTATCAGTCTTCTGTTTTTTATCACGTCCTAAAATGCCTTGCTCTGCCTAGGTATGAGTACGTTATAAAACCAGACTGAAATAAACCATGTTGTAATTATAGCACAAAGCCTCTGCATAATCTTTTCAAAACCCCTTAAACACGGGAAAATGAATTGCTAATTGATTCCACTTTAAGGCAAACAGTTCAGGGTTGTTTAAAGGACTTTGGATAAAATTAATGAGCCTTTTCACAGCAGTACCACGTTAATAATTGTGTATATCATGTAGAAAAGGCACACAGAATCTTTGAATTTGTAGACTTATGATTATCCTCTTATTCTGAAATTCACAAAGGCAACCTTTACTGTTCATAAATTGTATATTTCAGTCACTTTTTATATGTTATATAACATTTCATGACAACACCATGAAAATTGTGTGGAAAAGCATTAAATGTAATGCCAAGGCCTTCTCTATTTCCTCTCAAAAGATCTTTATGCTTGATCATTTTATACAAATTTCCATAGATTGACTCTTCATGCTTTTCTTTCATTAAAATAAAATCCATGTTTAAGATGTTATTAGTTATTTAACCATGTAGCCTATATTATTTCATTATTTTGTAACATTTTGTTATAAGATTGCACTTCTTTGGAACATTTAAGAAAACTGCAAAAAAAAAACAAACAAACAAAAAAACCAATACATCTTGGGTAAATCCGTCAATCCTATTATTTCTATTTAAGTGAACATGGCTTAAAATAAAGACCCAGTGTGTGTGTGGCTTAGAATCATGGATTGACCATTTCTTTCTACTGGAATTTGTACAGGTGCAGAAGCAGAACTGGTGCGGATGCCAGCTGCAGATGCCAGCTGTGTCTTTTTATAATTTCCGTTATGATGAATTTTGGGCTATTTTGGACTTCTTTTACTAAATTACTCACAATTGGATCTGCATTCTTTGCTCACTTAGTAGTTGAAGTTGTGCTAAATCTGAGCCGGCCGTTGTCTTGATCCACACATTCTCACAGAGGTCAGAGGCAACTGGGCTAATTAGGGGTCCCCCCCTCCCCTTCAAGACAAACTCATGTGGGCTTTATGTTTTCCCTTTCATGGCCCAGCAGCTCTGCTTGTAACCCCCTAAGATAATTTTGCTTTGCCTGCTTGGCTTTGGTAATCCACAGAGAGGTCAAGTTCAAACTGTCAAAAAGTGTCTCCCTACAAAACGTGGATCTGGCTTTGTAGTTAAAATGCTACATGTAAGAGGACCCAGATCCAGGTGGTTCTGTTCCCATATGGTGATCACATAGCTTCCAATAGAATTCTTCAAGTGACATTGACTAACCAAAAACTAAAATCGTGCAGGTGTCACATCTATGTCATTGCTGTTCGCTAACAAACAAGGCTAAGAACTTGCATGTGAAGCTAAGATGACACTGATTCAGCAGTAATAATCGTTTTGACGCGTACTCAACAGTCACGGACGTACGTGAGTAGATCCAAACGAGGACGATATCAATAACACTCCACAATGCGTCTACTGTACTGACGCATCGCTCTGTGACGCACGTACGAGCAACAAGTGAGGATAAAAGAACAACCGTAAAAGCGTCGAGGAGGAGAGGAAATGTGCAGATGGAAGCAAAAGCAAGGTGAAAATGGAGAGCCACGTGTCGAGTTGCTGCAGTGGGATTAAAATTTCACACTAAAACAATGAGAAGCGTTTTTTTTGTTTTTTTTTGCTAAGCGCTGTCAGTAAACACGCCGATACGTCAAACATCAAACAGGAACTCCACACAGCGAGATTCCTGATTTACCATGTTGCAGAACACACTGGACATAATTATGTGATTTCCGTCACATGCATAAGGTCGCTTTTGTTATTTAAAAAAAAAGCCTTTTCATCCTTACTATCGGAGATTATAACGGTCCACCTTGACGTGCCATGAATCAAAGCGGTGAAAATATGTTAATGTAGTGGAGCAAATAGGATTAAATGTGGTGAATGCCAAATGTCTGGAAGCAGGAATTCTGTCAAAAGATAATCCTCCCTATGGATTTAACACAATCCACGCTCAAAGAACTGTATTTGTCTCTCGGGAGCTAACACGGTCACAGGAATTTCTGAAGACAAAGTCCATGTAACCATGTTAAATTGGTAATTAGAAGAAATTTAGAGAGCATTTTGGCAAGTTTGGATTCAGTTCAGAAGTTTTGGATTGTTCAGTTCCACGGGGGACCAGAAGAGAACTTTGTCAGATTCCCCGCAAGGATACCACTCAGCCAGGTACACCCGGCACGTTGGTGGGCTTACCTTGAGAACCTCCATGGGTGGGTCACTCACGGCAGGCCGGCTGGGGGGAGGCGTGACATGGACGATGGGGGTGTTCTGCGGGTTTTGGCGCAGGAGGTTCCTGGTCCTGCTCTCTGGGTCTTCCTTTTGCTCTGGGCCCTGGCGATGGGCAAACGCCGGTTGCTGCCGGAGCTGGACTTGTGACCTCATGGCCGGCGGTGGGGGGGAACTCTGGAGGCGCTTGGAAAGGCCATGCAGGTCTGGGGGAGAGCTGAAGACCCCAGCCCACCCAAGGGCAAAGAGAGAAGGGGGGGAGGAGTTAAACAGACTGAACCCAGGCTAGCGTATATGTGAACGTAAGCGTGGCCATTGGCATTTTTCTGAGCCATCCTGAGTCAGTGAGCAATATGAGGTATTGTTGTAGAGCACAATATGATGATTGAGTGAGATGGAAGCCAGAGATTCTTTTAGTGAGAGTGTGTTATTGTTCTGCCGATGGGGGTGACACGTGTTTCAAAGAAGTTACGCAGTACGAGATGCTAGAAGCAACATAAATTTACATTATGCAGTATCGCCAAGTCGGTTTAGCAATTTGGCTGGTTTGACTGAATACAGTGAAGACGTTAAAAGCATTTAGTTGTCTCTGACTTTATGCTAAGATCGCATCCTGGGTAGATATAACAATTATTTATATGACTTTATCGTCCATTCTAAGCACACAGCTGTCAGACCTGTGGCATATTGCGTCTTGCGTGCCAGACACAAATGGATGTGTCATTGCACAAGTTGTCAGGATGAGGCATTCCTCTGGTAAATGATCCTTTTGATAAAACCACCTCAAAGCCTCTTAGCCTACAGCTGTGTGATAATCGCGCTAATTAGGCCAACGTGTTGAACGTAGCCTCCGTCTACAGCGATGTGTCATTTCAGAGACACGCCAGTCTTACTTTACACCCTGCAATATCTCCCTCCTCTCATTATCTACAGAAATTGTAAAATTGTTAAGAATCTTCCAAGTCTCTCTCCTGAATTATTCCCCATACCGTACATGCACAGGGGAAGATTTAGTGATTTGGGGGCCCTGGCTAAGGGCAGCCAAGGGGGCCCCTTTACTGATCCTTTTCTGAACTAAAAATAAAGTTTCAATCCATCCCTGCTGTCACCATCAAATTATTATTATTATTATTAATAATAATAATAATAATAATAATAATATACTGTTTATATTTATATATTATTATTATATATATATATATATTATAATACTATTTTTTTTTTGCTGTTATGATTCTTTTGACTTGTGTGTATCAAATGATGCATTCACTGTCTGTCTGCTTCGACATTCTGTTATCGGTGTTGATGTTGTTTTCTCTCCAGTCTGTTGCTAATGGCATAAACCTCTAATATATCCCCATACATAGACAATACCAACTATTCATATCTAAAAATAGACTCCATCTACGTAATTGAAAGTAATAAAAACACAAGCACATGTTAGTTTAATCATTTATCAATTTCATTTGGTTGACTTGAAATATGGTTATGTCAGGCATTGTGATCATTGTGTGGATATTGATAATTGCCGTTGTGGTAGTACTCACAGATAATATTTTAGTGTCACTGTACATAAAAGTCATTGCAACAGCTCCCCTATGTCCACACGTAAACTGATTCATTTTATTGATTATTGATTTATCCATGTCTGAACTAATGTTAATGAAAATATCATGCATTTATATGTTTTTCAAAATAAGGGTTGTGCTTATCAGTATGTCTAAATATGAATATGAACAACAGCTTTCATATTTATATAGATTTTTAAAACACTTCAGGGAGGTCAAAATTAAAATTGAAATATCAGATGCATTACCTGTGGTCATATTTACTTGCAGTTCTATTGTGGTCGATGATATGGGTTATACTATATTTACATTTTGCTTCTGGCGTAAAGTCCAAAATCACATGAATGTAAAATTTGAGTTGCTTTGACTGCAATCTCACAGTGCAAAGCACAATTGAAACTGAAGGGGAATTCCCCTTCTATGGATGAACAAATATGTCTCATTCCAATAATGAACCATTATTGGAATAAACGTTCTTGATGTTTCAGTTTGATTGTTATGTTAACTTGGATTTCCCAAATTTTTGACAATTTCACAATGTAAGAAAACCAATGCGTGGTTGGAGAAGCTGAATTAGTAAGGACGAACCCATCAGTGTTGAATAGATTAAAGTAAAACCAAGAAGGTCCTTTTACCCAAAAATATAATAAACAGAACTGACACAACACAAGCAACACACATTTCCTGACTAGAATCAAAGTCTTCACCCCGTCAGCTTGCATGCATGTTCCCTTTCGTGCGCTTGTTGAGTAAATGTATTGTTTCATCCGCCACCATAGAAAGTCAATTTGCTACAGCTGGTATTTAAACGTGGCCATTTGAAGTGATTATTGTGCATGTCGAGCTGATGGGCTGATAACTGCTGAGACACGGAGTCACCCACATGCTGCTAGCTTAAGGAAAATACACTGATCAAGTCACTCATCTACGGCCATCAATTAGACACGCAGGAAGAAAAGCCTCCAGAGACCGGATCTGTAAAACCGCTAAAGAAGATGGCATAGAATAAAATGCTGTCCATACCTTTTGATTTTCATGTTAGCCTGCGGTCCTTGGGAGCTCACTTCACTATTGCTGTGATTTGAGGAATTAGGTCCTTTTTAAGCAGTTTAGAACTTCCTGCTGTGACACAATAATGCCTCATTTGCCAGTTGACACAAAGGCTCATGTCTCAAATGTGCCAGATTCTGCTTCACAGTGGTTTACACATGTACTTCTTCAAATCATGCGAGGAACGTAGAATAGTTGTGGACTTTTGCGTAGAGTTTATAAATGGAAAACGTTGTCTAGCTTTTGTAAAAGGAGCAAAGAGGGGAGGAAAAATCCATCCATGAACTTATATGTACACAAGAAATTTTGATGTTTAGATTAACTCATAATTAAAGAATAATAAGAGCGCAGAAGTCAAATGTTGTGTTGTTGATTGAAATACTGAACTTTATCTGCTTTTATATTTCGGGGCGTCTCATATTGGAATCAATTAGTTTTGTTCCACATTTGTACATACCACATAACAATATCATAAATAACAATGAACAGCATTTATATGTTAAAATGGTACAGTATGCGGTGACAAAGTTCTTTCCTCCGGAGAACCACTGAGACACAACCACATATGTCCCACAGGGCGAGGATGCACACTTGACTTTTATTTCTTAACCATAAAAGGAAAATGATAACTCATACTAAGCAAAAATGCAAAACAACTAAACTTCCACAGCTTCTCAGTTTCTTATTGAGTGTGCAGCCCTGCAGTCTTTGGGACAGAAACCTGAACAGGTTCCAGTCTGATTGGCTCATCAACTGCAGGTGTGGCAATTAGACACAGCTGTCTCCAATTTACAATGTCCGGAACACACAAACACACACAACACAATGGAGCCAGTATGAATGAGTGTATAAGATAAAAAATAAATAAATCAATGTTTATTTCTTCTTTTGGGTTGTTGGAACTTGATATTATTTTGTTGTTTGTCATATTTAAAATCTTAATTTGTGTTGTTTCTCCTGTGAATACAATCTGCTGAAAACTACTTAACGAAACAAGCTTGTAGAATAATGCTGATTGTCGTTTTGCACGTCTGTATAATGAGGTGAGTTACTCTCGCCTTTTGATGAGCTTTCACAAGTCTTTTTTTCACCGTTTTGTTGCCAGTTCGAAACCACAAAACCAAATGATTCCAGTATCCTCACTCATCTCGCTGACAGTCGAGAGCCTTGTCTCTCCTTTCACGATTTAAGCACAACTTGTTCTTTTGTTCACATTAATTCTCATATACTTGAATATGAATACTTCTATGGGAAATTTGTGTACTGTCTGTTCTTCACATACAAACGCTAATGCAATATCAGTGTGAACTGCACAAAGGCACATGGAACGATATTGATGAATGTGACTAAGAGTTAAATTTTGTTCTCCTCCAACTTTTAGTGTGTATAAATGTAGCAGAAACTCTACAGCTACTGAAAAACAGGAAGCACTGTTCGTGATTCAGCCATTTCCATGCTGCAACTGGATCTAAAATTGGTGGTTTCTATTCCAGGCCGTTTCATCATCTTCCTCCAGTTTCATGAGAAAATGTAGACCCACGGGTGAATACATTTAAAATTTGTTTCACAATGCAACAATAATTTCTAATTTATTCAGTCATACTCTGTAATTTATAACTTTTTTTGGGGGGTTTGGGTTGTTA
>OMNV01004018.1:2234-43652 GCA_900303265.1 Brotula barbata
TGACCAATTATAGCACAGAATTGACAATCCTCACTAGCATTCCAATCAAATGTATGTCTGGGATATATAAAGCAATGCATATAAACTAAGACCCCCGCTGTTACAAAAATTGTTGGAGAGAGTTGTGTTTTGTTTGAGACTGAATGAGAATCAAATGTAGACAAATCTAGGTGCAATATTTTAAAATTTATAAAACAGAACGCGTGAAACCATTACAATTTATTACAGCACTCTTCAGCGAGCTTCTGTTTTCACCCGATGTCTCCAGACATCGTTGCACCACTTATGTTGGGCACAAACCAAAGGAAAATAGAACATATTCTGAGTTTGATTTATACCTCCTGACAATTAATTTGTGTTCCCGAATCACGGCTGCTCAGAAACAATAATCTGTCCTGATTATCTTGTAATGTGATTGGGTTAGAGATCCGATCTTAGACTTCCCGAGCTGCTTGCAAACCAATCGGGCCGCCCCCATAATTTCAAAGGTGATTGATACCTAGAATTTAAATCTGAGTGGCTTTGTCACCACTTTCTGAGCCACATCACAATAGCCAATGAGAAGCCAGTAAATCACGAACGTAGAGTACAACCTGTGTGGGTTTGGACCGGCAACACCGCAACAAAACACAGTAGAAATAATATTTGTTATTTACCTCACATATCTGCACTCATTTCATTCAGCGCAGTGTGAGACTTTCTATCGTGTTTTACACGTATTTATTGTCGCTGAGTTTCTGTCCTTTCTTCTCTTTCACCGTTCCACACACACAAGGAGCTCAGCAGAGCTGTAATATTATGTCCTAGGTGAACTTGGCATACTAATATGAAAGTGTAACCCACATTTTCAGAAGACAAGAAAACCTGTTTTATATTCTGACAAATTATATATCATACTTTTTCTTGTCCTGGACAAGAACATCTCCCTTACTGGAGTAATGCTTCATGGGAAATGTATTTTAAAATGTACATTTTAAAGCAATAACTAAAAAAAACAAAAACATTTTCTGGTAAACAAATCCACATAAACCGAAAACAAGTTGTTTTACAAAGTATGATGAGTAGTGTCACCATTCGTTAGCCTTGTATTTTCACAATGATATAACGACACAGTTTAATAGTCATTCATTATGCTACACACAGAAATTATACTATGGGATGTAGGTACTGGGCTTTGACGATGATATTCATGTTCTTTAAGCTATTAACTACACTTATGCTACAAAGCATCCTATAATAGCAGCTTTGATACTCACAATACAGTTGCAGTTCATTTAAGTTCAAAATCTAACAGCAATCTTAGCTACAAGCTACAAACCGTGGAAAACAACACATTAATATTTACAAGTGTTTCTGTTGTTGTGTTTATCACAGGGACTTACTTTCTAAAGCAAAGTATGACTTTTCGTGGCCTTTGCCTTGATATTCCTTGTTGTCTTAACTACTAACCATGACATCCAACACTCTATTTAACATGAATATTTATGTTTCACACATAGTTTTACCACTTTAATGCGATGAATCATCTGTCACTGGGGATGACTGCAGTTTTCAGCAGGCACAAAGTATCTCCAGGTTTTATCTATGCACGTTGCGTTACTTGTTCAGCTACTGGTGTGGTAAATTAGACTCCTGTTTATGTTAAACAAACTCACTTAACCAAAGCTTTTAATATACACAAGAAATTTGACGTCTTCTCGCAGAATCAAACAGATCTCATCTTCATTCATTTCCTCATCTCCTTTGTTGCATCTGCAATTTGCCTCAGAATATTATTATCTTTAGTTTTCCTCTATCTTTGTTTTAGTGGTGCAACAGCGGCCTCTGGTCCTGATCATTCTAGTGGAACTAATGAAGACTGCCAAGGACTCGCTCTACTTCACTCTCATTTTATGTCTTTGGCCCCTGCATATCACAACAATGGTGCTGCCATGAGCTGAGAGAATCAAACATGCATGAAAACTTAGGAAAAGAAACAAAGAAAAGATAATTTCAGTTTATCCCAGCTCTCGAGCAGCGATTTCCGACCCTGTTCCATCAAACACACAAGTACTGCTGGTTTTGTATCTTTGCAGCTACTTAATGGCAGTTAATAGCATTCACCTCACATCCCATATGTCCCTCATTAGATGCTAGACTAAAAACAATTTAATTCCTTAGGGATTGAACACCATTGCTACAGACAGGAAGCTGACATAAGAAAGCCTCTGGCAGCCGTATAGGAAGTTGTCCGCTCTTGGGCAACAATAGCTGTGAACAGCTGGCTGCATTACTCAAACATAAAACCAAGCAATGCCAACTCAACTCAAGACAGAAATCTTAATCAAGTATGGGTTTTTTTATGAAAATAATGTGCCATGACATCTTAATTTCACTGTGAATTACACATGTATTATACATATATATGTGGATATATGTATTATATTCATTGTAGCTGTGGTTAATGATGGGAAAACACCAGCCCATAGTACTCAAGCCCCCATTGGCCCACAGTTTAGACCGAGCGACAGAAGCCCAAATTTAGAACTTGATCAATGTCTGACTACACACTTACAATGTGTTATTATAATACTGCGGAAACACACCACGCTCGTCTTTTGTAGATGCTATCCTACCATGGATGTATAAATTGAAATGTGCACACAGTCAATTATCTACAGCACCTCCATATTGGCACCAGATGTTCGTGCTGGCTGATTTGTGACATGAAGCTTCAGTTCTCTTCCATTCTGTTCACTGCTTTACCTCTACAGTTGTGTTTTTATACTGTTTCGTTGCACTGTTTTCCATTACATTCGACTGTGCTTTGCTCTAATCTCTGCTCTTTCTGATGCCACATTACTCTGATCTCTGCCTTGGTCGGTGTTGTTCTATCTGTCTTTCCATTCCACATTTACCTTTATTCCTCTCTAATGTTGCCTCCAACTTTGCACAGTATTTCTGTCAGTTCCGCTTGATTCTGGCTTTGACGTAGTGAAAACAAGTTTAACACTCGGTACACTAAAGGTTTTGAAGTAAGAATTTGGCTGCAGGAGCCTTCAACTCTTATCTCTTCAACACGTGTGATGCTGTGAACAAAAGTGGTATAGACCACACTTTGTGTAACATTAGTCATAAACCATAATCCAAAGCAGAGATGGCGGTGGAATTCTCTCCATAAGGGAATGGACTCAAAGAAACTGTATTTAACACAAGCAAAATGTTTGCAGTCCACTGGAAAACTGATTTAGGAAGGCCCTTAATCACAATGTGCAAAGCCTTCAGGTGCCACAAAGCAGATAACAGCACTATCCTGGGGCATTTGGGAGATATTCTTTTTCACGTTTCTATATGAATCATCCACCTCATATTGTTTTATGCCCTCTTTGTCTCTTACCTGTCCAAAGAGTCTATTTCTTTCAGTGTTTCTACCACATTGTTAAAGGTGTGTGAATGCCACTGTGTTGTGTGATATAGCCCTGACTCATTTGTGTGACTGCCAAAATAGAGGACACACTTCAGTGAGTTATAGATATGATTCATAAATGTTGGCAAAGAGCATTTTTTCTGGTTCACCCGGCATGTTTGAGAGCAAGGTAAGCACCAGTGAATAATGAGTGCCTTCAGCCTTTAATGTGCGTGTTGTTGGGGTTTTTTTTCAGTTATTCCAGACACAAGTGCTTTTTGCAAGATGACAACTCTGTCAACTGCAGAGTGTATGTTTGTGTGTGTGTGTGTGTGTGTGTGGCCATTCAATAGTTTGATGAACATGAAAAGCATATCAACAAATGCCCCAGCTGTCTATGCTGCCAGATCTTAACACAACGGAGGACTCCAGGGATTTACCTCTTCAGTAAAAACCTGCCTCCCATCTACAGAGTCACTCACAGTCACACGTAGGAGCTCATCAGACCTGCTCGATTACAGCAACTGAGGAGGATGCGCCTTGCCCACTGGCGCTTGGATAGGAGTTGTCTTGGGTTGTTCAAACATTCCTAACTCACAAGTATGACTTACGCCTTAACCACCCACATTGCCTCAAAACAGGAAAGTCCTAGGTTTGAAACCTGTGCCATCCATTGTTCTTTCTCTGGGGTGTCTGCAAGGTCTCCCTGCGTTTGCCTGGGTTTACTCTCGTTGCTCTGGTTTACTCTAGTCAAAAACATTCCTAAAGCTAATTACTCCTACCATTGCCCTTGGCCAGGGCAGTAGGTTGTACTGTATCTGTGGAGTTGCTCCCTGGGTGCTGCATTATGGCTCTCCACGGCTCCTCATAATTAAGATGGGTAAAACACAGAGAGCTAATTTTGCTTTGTGAAAATCCAGTGACAAAAACTTTTTGCTTACACAGAATTTGGCCATTCTTCTCTCATATGTCTCTTCGTCTAGCTGGGGCTAATAGTGTTTGGTTGGGCTCTTGCTTCAGTGACTCTATGCCACTACCACTCAAGCTCCATAAATGTCTGAACAAAGTGGAATCATGATCAATTAAGTAAGGGGGTGCGTGATAGGTGAGAAGTGACTTGAGTCTTTTCTCAGGCAGACAATGTAGATAAAAGGCTGGGTGAGGTCAGCTGTGGATTTGTTACTGCACCAGGGAACACTTAATCATAGTGTTCATAATAAGAAACTCATTTGGTTGCTTCAGGCAATTTCTAGGCTCTGTTGCTTTAGAACAATAATGTGTGAGGAAGGAGCCCCCTTTGAAGGTGACATTTGGAGAAAAAGGTTGCCGCAATGCCACCACAGACTTTGATAAATTATTTTTCATTAGCATGGAGCACACTCTGCACCTGTGCATTGGTCTAGTGAAATAGGAGATTCTATTGTAGCCAAAACTCTGTAAGCACGCATGTGTGTTTGTGTTTTTTTGTGTAGGTGTTTGCAAGGAGGTGTGTGTTCCTGTACTGTGTGACCCAAGGGATTCTATGTTTGTCCTTTCAGCTTCCTACAAATGAGGTAAACTTATTGAGTCAGCAGGGGAAACAAAAGCAAAACATGAAATATGAGAGGCAAAAATAAACAACAAAGAAGATTACATTTAGATAGCCTTTAATCATGTAATCCCTTTATTTTTAACGAATCCAATTATGCACGCATCTTAGTTGGGTTTTTTTTTAAAGGGTGAGAAAACTATTCAGCTGCTATGTACTATACGAGGCAATAAAAGCACACAATGTGTCAGATTGTATAATACGGTGTCATATCGCTCT
Source organism: Brotula barbata (assembly GCA_900303265.1). Taxonomy (NCBI): domain Eukaryota; kingdom Metazoa; phylum Chordata; class Actinopteri; order Ophidiiformes; family Ophidiidae; genus Brotula; species Brotula barbata. The sequence goes on from OMNV01004018.1 coordinate 7,427, forward strand.
ACTTACAAAAGCAACGGCTTCATTCCTGCAAAGTAGGAGAGCCAACAAGACAGTCACTGTCTCTTGGAAACTGTCAGTGCCTAAGGCATCTACCCATCACCGGCCCTCCTGCTGCGTTCTCTGCTGCAGGCATTTATTTTCTCAGACCATTTTTATTTACACAGTCCCTGTTGAAGGAGGTGTTTGTGTGTCTGCTCGTGTACTTCATCCAGGCATTAAATGACAAGCTGGCAGGATGAAAACAGATTTGATTGTGCACTGGAGAGACTTCGATGAGTGAGCCTGAATGTGCTGACGTTTTCCATGCGCCATAAAGGTGCTGCACGGCAAAATACGGGAGATGAAGGGACTGTGGTGATTGCCGCCTCGTGGTAGGAGCAAGCAAAACTCCCCCATAAGGTACATTAACCTGACACCAGCTGCTGTGGGACTGCGGAGTGCGTCTGTTTGAGACAAATGGGAGCTAATGACTAATGGTCACGAATGATTCGACAGGGAAAAAAAGTAAACTTATTTATTTACTTAATTGCATTTTACTGAATCACTGCAGCTAAATTAAGCCACGTTCGTGCAACAGCTCCGGGAAGTTAGTTCTACGCATTTCTCATTATCCACGTGTGATATTATTATGTAAGACATCAATGAGAGCAGGTTTTATTGTTCTCAGTACACCACGTCCCTGGTGGGCTACTTTGTCTGATCAAAAATAGCACAGAGTTGCCGCGGCTGCATGACTTCCTGTGACAAACTGCATATGTTTCCCCGAAGACTGTCTCTAGCATAAAATGACATTTTAAAAATTTCACTTTGAACTGCATATTCAGTGCGATGGTCGAATTAGTTTCCGTGTCCCCAAGCAACCAAGTACTCTGGGATTGAGTGGCATGCAGAAACATGGGAAGCGAAGTTTACATCAGTTTCTAGGATGCTGATTCTTTTTGTCCAATCTCCATAAAAGTTCTATATATAACTTATACACTGGATATTTACTTAAAATATGCATAGGATAGTTGTTTAACAACCAAAGGTCATTAATTATGGATAACCATGCCCGTCCGGAGTCTTCCGAACAGTTGGCAGCAGAGGCTTGGTGGTTGTCGTCTCCTTTGTTATCTCTCCAGGAAAACCCCAGAGGAACACAGGAGTGGGTTTGTGGGTGACAGCTTGGGAGTTAAACATTTCCATTTCATGTTTGTTTCCCATTTTGTATAAAAATGCAGAGGAGATCAGTGGAAACTGTCACTTCTACTTCTACCACCTTGCTGTAGTGACAACAAAAAAGACATTTCACTGTCTATTGCACATCTCTCCTGGAGGGTTGCTTCACATGGATCATTATCATAGGTATAGTAGCCAATGGTGTGTATTGACGAAAACAAGACACACAATCAATACATTATGAGTTTCCAAAGACAAAAAAAAAAGAAAAGAAGATAGAACGTTCTCCATCTCTTTGTACCTGGTAATAAATCAAAACTAACCAAAATAGAACACGTTCTGCTGTTCCAGCCCTTTACTCTAAATCAAAAATGTATTTTAGTATTTTGCTTTAATGCACATTAAAATACATAACCACTAAGAATTCTTGAAATCTATAGTTTCAGAATCATTCCCCCAAAGGAAATCCTCTTTTTGAGACATTGCAAGCTGCAGGCTCGTTCTTCACTGTCAAACTGTTCAGTGCTGACTGTGATAAACCTTGCATGAGCCAACTGAGCGTATGCGAGTGTGTGTGTCTGTAGCTGTGTGATGGTCCTGCTGCTTCCTCACTATATGAGGTGGAAGGGTCAGAGGAACGTGCAGAGATGCTGTGAAGGAGGAGACAGGTGTTAAGAAAAGAGAAGTGAGGGGCATACAAGAAAAACAGTGAAAGTGGAAGAAAAGTGGGAAGCTAAGATGTGTGACTGAAAAAAAGAGAGTGTACGTCACAAAAAGTAGCAAACAAAGGACGGATGGACAAATACAACAAGAGAACTTCAGGTATGGTGAAGCTTGAGCCTGATAGTCAAAAAAGAAGAACGGAGGGTAAAAAGGAAGAAAAGCAAAGACCACGGCAATGGAGGGATTAGTCCTGGAAAGTCCTTTGTGTATGTGTACACACTCATCCTCCCCTTCACTGGAAGACACTTAGCAAAAACTTGACCTCAGAGTCATGTTTATGTCAAAGCCTGTAAAAAGTACCAGAGAAGGCCTGTACTTGGTCATGTTCATGTTCCCTACCTGTAAAAGCAGCCGGCCTTATATGGCTGAATGGTTAATTTACTCTGTGTCGCATTTGTGATTTTCCAGCCAAAGAGAGAGGTACTTACCGGACGTACACAGTGCTTTAGTCATAAGAGGAGCGGGACCCCGAAGGGGGAGAGATTCCACCGGGCTTTTTGATGTTTGCCAGTCAACAGCAGCATCAAACGCATTTCTTTGCCTTAAAAATAAATATTAAGTTAAAAAAGACAAACTCAGGACAGCCTCCTTGTCAGATTGAGACTCAGTGATGGAGCCTAATGAGCTATCTTTCAACATCTCCTGGGCTATAAATAGACACTACTTACCCAGGACTTGAATTCTAAATGTGTTGTAAAGAAGCCATTCCTATTTGCAAAGGCTGTTTAATTTCGACCCTGGTACGTGCGTGTGCTGTGATGGAGCATTCGTCATTTTTTTTTTTGTCTCATGTCACTCTGAGGTGATAGGCATGGATAATCAATTGAATCATGAGGCTGGAGGAAAGCAGTTTGGTGTATGGGGACTGGTGCTTCATTGGCCTTTTTATGATTTTGTTTTATGAGCTGCTGTTTTCACCCCCGTGGGCCATTTCTGGACTGGATTCACGCCGCAGTGAGACAATAAAATTACACACACGGATTCACTCATATCCAGGAAAACACAAAGAGGATTAAAGATGCAGGGATACTCAGATGACTTTAATGTTTCGTGGTTGATTTTCTGTTGCTTCGTAAGTCAGTGCTCGTGAGTAATTAGTCAGTGAAGAACTAAAGTGCATAGTCTGATAACGATCATCTGCGATGAAGGAATGATAAGCAGCAGCCAAGTGTCTTTAAGGGGGCGCCACTCTCATCACACATAAACACAATTACACTGTAAAGTCTTAACTGGCCCAGGGGTCACTCTTTAATGCATGGCAATACTGGAATATATGGGTCCAGTGTTGTGATAGCAAACAAGAGTAATGAGCTTAGTGACCTCACGGAGTTCACCTAACACTCATCATCACCAAGAGCCAACACTTGAATAAGCACAGGCTATTTAATAATCATCCATCATTGGTTTGTGTTGTATTGTTTCTACAGCTACTCTTAAAGTTACATCTGTCCTCTGTACTTGTGCCTCAGCTGAACTTCTGCACATTATAGAGTGTAACCCCTTGAAAACACACAGGAAGGACAATATTCAGATGTCATTGATAAACATTGATTCACTGAAGACATCAAGGCTTTTTCTGTGATTTTCAGGAAGGACTACCTCCAGTATTGTGTCCGTGGAGAGGTGTGATTGAGCATTTCATTAATTATTCAGAATTGGCTGTTGTTTAGACAAGACTGGCAACTGCACCTAGTTAATAAACCAGCCCTTGGTCGCGTTGCAGAAAGCTGAGGCTGATTCTTTTCTCATGCACAGTCAGACAGAAATAGAGTCTGAGCTGGGAGAGATGATGACTAAAGTGGCCTGTTTAGCACCATTGCTTTTTCTGAGATGGTAATTTTGAAAATAGTGAAACTTGTGTGAGGGGGTGTGTGTGTGTGTGTCTGTGTGTAAATGATTGTGGCTCCAAAGCATCAAACTTGTTTGAGCGTCAGATGGGGTCATGCTGACTAATATATACAAGTTTACAAATTATTCTTAAGGTATGAATTTTGCATTTACCATCAAGATGTTGAATAATGTGGGATCCACAAAGGACAATAATCTGTAACGCAGACAAATCTTTAGCAAGGCAGCTATTGTTAGGTAAAACAACAAAGACATTGCAGTGAAAATGTGCTGGCCTTGCGTGTATGATAAGAGGTACCCTAGTCAGCACATAATAATATCATATAAATAATCAGTTGAACCTTACTACTGTTAGTATTAACTCACTATGACTATGAAGAAAACCCAGAGGAAACGTGCTAAACAAAGTTATTAAAGCTATGTTATGGTCTCTGAAATCAGAATGTTTTCATTCACGCCATCTTCTTTTACATTGAAACAACATTATGGTAGAATAAGATACTTTACACATTTCAGCTGCCACATTGGTCTATGTTTGAAAAACAAACAAAAACAAAAAATAACTGTTTTATCCCGACAAACTGGAGGCGTTTCAAATTATACCGCAAAATAATTTGTGAGTCACAATCCCTAAAATACATTATGACTCACTCACTCAAATAATAGCAAAAGAAAAAAATAAGTTTTTTCCATTCTTCACGGATCTGAGAGGAGATACATATGAATGAATACAATGATGAATACGGTGATAACTGATTAAGTTATAATGAGTATTTACTAGTTGTCTCTATTACTGATAACTCCATACAGTAGATGTTTCTCTATAATAAAACTACAGAAAGAATCCAATTACAGTATGGAGCAGCTCTATGTTGCTCTGAAAGTTGTAACTAAGAGGAGTCTGAGCTTCAAAGGCCAATAGGGCTTGTGCACAGAGATACAGTGCAAAGGAGTGGAACCACACTCACTGTCAAAGATAAATTGGGCAGATAAGTTGCATGGATCTCTCAAACAACCACTCCCAACTTCAACCCTTTTACCACCGCTCAGGTCCCACAGTGCTCCGGCTGTGTACATCCAAACCCCTGCTTTTTGATTTTACGCAGCCCTATCCACAAATGGGGAAACATGTCCAAATCCAACCACAATAATTTAAAATTAAAGATTTACTGCCCAGGCTTTGGTCTTGTTATTAGTTCAGGCAACAAACTTACACACACACACACACATACACACATGTGGTGCGCTACAGAGAGACAGGGATACATTTACCGGCTCACATAAAAGGCCATTAGCTGATACACAGGTGCTCCTAATGCTTCAGGGATCCTTCTGTGCTATTCCTAAGTGCCAGAGTCCCAAAGTTTATGTATTGTCTTTCCCCCACAGGGCCTCAAGTCAGTGGTGGTGGAGTGCAAACGTGTCTTCTCTCCAGAGCTAAAAATGTCTAAGCGCTTAATCCCAATTAATCTTGAGTTTACGTAAATCCTTTGTTAAAGCACTGAATTAGCTTAGTACCCTAAATCCCCCAACAGTGAATATATAAATCACTGTGCATGTACACACATGGATTTATAACTGTACATACCTTGCCTTGGCGAGTAAGCAATTTCAAGTACATTTATGCATCCTGACTGTCAAATTAATGAGATGCTTTGTGAGTTTGACTGAATTCTCTGTGTAGAATTCATTTAAGTTGCCGGAAAACCTGAAGCGCTCTCAAAATAAATGAAAATAACCACATGACTAAGCTTGTAATATCCAGTGGATTGCATTAAAAATGCAATTATACAATTACAATACAATACGAAAAAAAGCCCCCTCATCCACGGAATGCATGCAAAGGCACATGCATACACAAAAACCTATCTGTCTTTTGCCATATTTTCTTGCCAAATGATAATTAAGTGGAGATGAGAGGAATTAATCACATCATCATGGCTGGGAAGTGACCAAAGACTTAATTATAATGCATATTGACTATGAATACTTGCAAATGAAACCTAATTTCCAGCCACTTCAGGCAAATTGTGGCTTTGTGCGGTGTGTCTTGGACAATTTGACATAAACTGGGACATCAGAGAGGAAATGATGACATTGAAAATACATAAATTCCCATCCAACTACTGCATACACGCCTACTCACACCGATCTGTCTGGGTGTCAAAAGTGATGATGTATCTTGGTGTTGATAACCCAAAGTTCAGAATGAGGGCAGGAGGATTTTAAATTGATAAAATATGAAAATCATATGTTCAAAAATGTCAACAGCGTGTGTAATAATAATAGGTGATGTTTTTTATTTTTGAAAGAAAATTTGACAGAGTGAGTGACAGGACAGTGCTGTGGGTTATTATTTTGAACCCACTTCTTTACTTAACTTGTCAAGTAAGAAGAAGAAACATTAAATCCCAATATGAAGTGACTCATGCAAGTTTAATACTTTAGAGGAAGACGACGGGCTTATGTACACTTCTGAGCATACACAGTACGCTTCACACACATCCGTGTTCACATAGGCACAGACACAAAAGCAGAGTTCACAATAAACCAGCGAGTATCATTGCTAGCATACAACCGATGCAGTTGTCGTTTTCACCACCAGCTCCCACGCTGTGTAAGTAGCACGTGCACCCATCTGTGCTCCCATGGGTGTGTTGGCCTTCAAATGAGGTGCGGTCAGGCGAATTGTTTGGCGCATTGCTATTGTAGAGCACGTTGGTGCTTTCCACTAACACAAACCACATCTTTTTTGTGTCTTTCTGCTATTTAAAGAGTGCAGTACTCAGATACGCTTTACATATGCGCTTCAAAGCGTGCTTGCACTCTGCAGAGAGCTTCTGTTTTCAAATGGTGTCTACTGACATTGTTGCACCGATTGCGACACTGTGTGATCGTTATGGTGATGCCAGAAGACGAGGAAATGCTCTCCGCCACCTTGTCCACAGCCTGCTTCACCTCGGGGATCTTCTGTATGGGAAATACTACGGTGTGAAATTAAAATAGCCTACGTGTTTACAGAGTAAGCTGTATATGCAAATCGCTCTGTATTTTTGTGGGTATGACTTGACTATGATATGATAACACGACACAAATTAGTAATAAACCAATTACATGTTTGTGGATTGTGAATTCTACATTTGTAGACTGTCCTCTGTGGGGTACAAGTAACAAAAAGTCTAATAAAATCTTCTATACCTTCAGAGGTTGAGAGCCGCTCCCATAGATGATTTGCTTGCGCACCTTCATCTCACGCACAAGCAAATCTGTTCATTCGGCTCAGACTCTACTGTCCTGTTATACCAAATCTAGTCATCTCAATAGCAATGAACTAAATTCAAGCAAACTGGGCTCTTAGAGAGAATGGCAGGTCACACTGATTGGTTCTATTCAGTCGGCCCAAACCACGCTTATGATTAATCTAGGTCCAAATACTACCCCTTAATACTGCCCTGCACCTCTCCGTGTGCCAAGATTACACACTGTCCAAATGGACTTGGACACGCCGCAAGGCACAGTAATATGACAGACTGTCTGCCATAAATTGTCTATGTAGGGCCCAAGGTCACAATGTCGCAAGAGAGTTCAGCACCTCTCAGCTGGAATTGAGTGTGTAATACTACAGGAAGGGCAAATATTCACCAATACTCTTTTCACAGAATTTCCAATTTTCACATGTTTTAGATTGTGTTGTACTACCAAAGAGTATAATTTGCACTCAGCACATTTGAGTGAACAGCTTTCTTACATGATGTAGACTGCAAGTGTGCCCTCGTAAAGCTCACAGTTTTTGCTCAGATGCATCCAAATCGACAATCACGGCTGCAAAACTGCAATTTTACACATCATAGCTTGTATTGTGTATAGGCTGATGTGGTCTCATGACGGAAATATGTGTCCATATGTTTTCCACGTTAACAAATGAACTAAAATCACATCTGAGTCACAAAACAAAGCCATGTCGGCTTGTAGTGGCTCAGCTGGCAGTAGCACATGACTGTGAGTTCTGAGACTGGCCAACAACTGAAAAGCTCACAACAATTTGGCATCCTATCGTTCATAAATTAGAAAATAAAATCAAAAATTAGGACACAAAGGCACACGGCACAACCAAGCAAATAAAATCACGACATAAAAATACAACAAGAAGTACTTCTTATGACTGTAGCTGCAAACTAAAATGCTCTTTTTCAAAGTAGTGACCAAAGTCTCCTGTATTTAAATATTGTGCCCTTGTTTTAAGTGAAGTCTTGTGGTATCCTGACAGCATTTTATTAATACTCAGATTGCCCTTGCATGTAATTGAACTGCAAATAGCAGCAGAGCTACGATAGACCTCACCACTGTACATCTACAGCATTTTCATAGCTGACTACAGGTGTTGCAGCAGTTTTGCAATGGCTCAATGCCAAGTTATAGCATTAAAAAAGTGTATTCCAGGATAATATAGATAAGCAGACAGCAGTATATTAAACATTCTTAAAGTGCCTTGGCCTAATTAAATATGGCGTGCCTTCAATCTGTGTATGTGATAAGAGGTACACATTCAACCTCCTTCATGAACTTCAAAGCCATTCACAGGAGCCACAACACTCAAAACAAGTTACATACCTGCATTACATTATTTTTGAAGTTCTTTTGATTCAATTTCTTTTTAGATGAGATCAGGGTACCGATGTCATCCCGGTAATCTAACTCATACCATCATACCATCTTGCATATAATGGCAGTGCAGAGCACTCACAGCTCTTCTTTTTTTCTCTTTGGCATCGGTCCCCATGGTCAGAGGTCACAGCATCCACAGTGATGTACAATGGAAAAGTGTTGCATCGTCTGTGGTTCCTATATCAATGCATTGTTGATATCATGATAACATTTACACACAGGCTACAAAACACAGCTCAGACACATGGATGCTGCTGTTCACAACTCATTTTTCAACATATTTTTTGAAAGGTTGAACTGTATCTCAGCACTGGGTATTTACTCTGGACCACATAAACAACATGCCCAACGTGAAAGACCATTGCTGTCCAGAAACAGCCACACAAGTTGTGAAATTGGCCTTAGTCCACATGATTTAATATATTTTTCAACTGTTCCTAACATAGAAGAGAATCAGAAAACATTTATAAAATTGATTTAGTTTTTGCGTAAGTCCATCCCATGTAGGGATTCGTGGTTCTAGCCTTGTGTAATAATTTTGTTGCCGTTTGTTGACATCTAAATAATATATTTTACCCTGAATACCAACAATATCTCAGGTTGAGAAAAGGCTGAGAAAGCGCAGAATACCTGGGTTTGCCTCAGGCCCCCAAGTCTCTGAATGAGACAAACAAGAAGTGAGATGTATGAAGGACTTGCAAGGAGATGTAGACTAAGATCCAGTGAAATCACCTTATGGAAAGTGATATGACTTATGGGGTTATGACCTGGTGCTCACCCTTTATGTTTAAGTAAACCCATCACAGATTGGGGATAAATCCCAGTTTACTGTGTGGTAACTGTCATATTGTTTACTGCTAAGGCTTTCACTGCACTCTCCTCTTAATCCTTCCTCCTTCTCTCACCTAGTGAAAATATGTGCACAGCATTGCTAGTATCTCTCAATAAAAGTGCCCTCACTTTCACTTTGATGTTAGAAAGGCAGGAACCCTCTTTATGTCTTGTAAATTTGAAGATTCTGAGACCGATGCTGCGTAGCTGTGCAACCAGGCTATAATAAGTGCATAATGATGTTTATGGCTTGTAAAAGCTCTCTCTGGATTTATTCTAATAACAGTCTGCACTTGCAAATAAACATAATTATGGAGACATCTGAAGGGAATTTAAGAGGTGAGTTTTGACAGAGTTCGTTCGCAGGTTGACAGAGAACAGGATGAAAACCCAAAGGGTTGAGACTACATGTGTGTTGCATCAGCATGTCGACAGTGTTTATTTTCCTGCATACAGTATATTTGGCAGAGGCAGCAAAAGTACAAAGGCTTTCCAGCCTGATACACTTTCTCATCAAGATTTTAAGCTTTAATAATTTATTGCTGTATCAGGGAAGGCCAATGGGGAATCATTTGAGTGTGAGCAGGATCAGGACAATACAGAGCAAACGGTATCCCCCATTAATATGATATAATGACCATTTGCAGGTAAGGGACAGAGCATGGAGCACCAGCTAATTGGTACAAATATCAGGAAATGTGTGTAAACACACACAGAGACAGCCATGAACACTTTTCAAACGGTCTGTGTATTAAATTTCGAACTGAACAGTACTGCCGGGATTCAAGATGTCTTTGTTTCCAGCCTCCCTTGTTTTTGCTAAAAAAATGAAGGCTAATTAGCATCACTGACAACTTGAGTTTCTTAAAATTTTCACACTACCACAGCCCTCTTATCCTCGTCCTCCTTCATAGGTATTCAAAACATGATGGCACTCTTTCTCCATCTTGTGGTGTCTCTGCGTCATCACATCCTTGGTGCATCAGACAATGTTGGGCTATTTCATGCATCATTAACATGCATCAACTCCTGACAATAATGAGGATAATTGGATTTTAAATGAACACAGTTCAGAATTTGTCCCAGAGATTGATGGGAATTATTGATGTGTGTACCCACCCACCAGCCTGGTATTAATTTGCACTCATGAATTATCGCTGGTCCTTAACTGTCCTCGAGTCAACCTCGCATTTGGGTCTTTGACCGAGAGGGAAACACACCTAGGGGCACTGCTATGCTAAGGCCGGATGAGCCTTTAAGACAGGAAGAGGGTCATTTTGGGTTTGAGGTTTTTATGTTGATAATCACTCTAGAATTTCCTTATGGATAATGACTGTAATGAATGATGTATACACAGGGGTGGATTTTATTTTATTGTATAGAGCATGTCTTTAAATCATTAAATTATGGATTTATATGAATTTGTTTTGCTTGTTTTTCTGTTGTCAAGTCATTATGGGAATAATAATGATAATAAAAAGAGGAAGAATAATGTAAGTAATTAACATGGTGCTATGTGCTTTATCATTTCTGCTGCTGAACCTGTAATTTTTTTCCTGATATTTTTTGGCATCTTCAGGGACTTTGGGCTTTCATCAGAAATCCTTGATCTTAAATGTCCCTGTATGCAAGAGGGCTCATTCCTGAATTCATAAGAATTTTGTTACATCTTGCAGGTAAGAAACTGTTGAACACCTAATTGTGAGCGGCAACTTAAACAGGCAGCATAAATTTGCACTGATTCACTGTGCATCCTACAGACCTGCCTCTCTTCCCATTGAAAGCAATCTATCTAAATAATGGAATTAGTTTCATTGTGGCGCATAGGCGCACACTTGATATCATTCTGCTCTCACTGCTGTAACTGTGAAGTACCACACTTTACCATAATTAAGAACTTGGAAAACAATTACGCTGCATAATTCTTTTCAGGCAAATGTACGACTACACATAGACTAAGCTGTTAACAAAGCAGACCATGGCAGCTGTAGGCACCAAATGGGATTCAGAACATCACCACACCTTACAAATATTCATAAGAAACAGAACATACTAATTCATAGTGGGTGAAAAAAAAAATACAACAACAACATAGAATATTTAAGTTGCAAATGAATTATATGTTTGCTAATTCTCTAAATGTGTGAGAAAAAGAAGATGCATGAATTCAAGTGTTATTGTTTTTTTGTATTATTCGAGAATAGACACATTTTTGGAGTGGTGAGGAGCTTGTTTTGCTTTGGTGGTGTATTTAGGCCTGGAAACAATCAGCTTTTTTGGGAGAAAGGGCAAGATTATTCCCTGCAGATAAAAAACAAAATGGCATCGACCTGTTTCTCTAGGAAGTTACAAGATAATGAGACAACTAAATTTGGGATTTAGTCATTATTTTAGATTCTATTGCACTGAATTTCAGATACTTTAAGTCATCCCTGGGAGATTACTAAAAGTGAAGTAACGGTTTCCAGGCCCCTTCATTTTTGCCACATTTTGTTACAGCCTTATTATAAAATGGTTGAAATATTTTCCCCCCTTATCAATATAAACATAAAACCCCAAAATTGTTGTTGGTTTATTTCTTCTTTTGTCTACCATTTTTCCTAAGGGATAACAAAGAGGCACACACACACCACACACAGTAGTAAGTTGTTGTTAAAAAAAATATTGTATCTTAATGCATCACTATTGAGCTCCAGCACCTCTGCATTTTATGTTTTCTCACCTGCAGTCTTCATTTGAGCACCGCTAAGAGAAAAATAAGTCATGACCTGCTCTTTGAGCACATTTTCAATTAAGACAGCAAAGATTGTCCCCAACAGTATTTCAGATATTTCATTTTCGATCTATTAAGAGCGACTTTTGAACAAGATGGTAAATAGTGTATGTGTGTCAGTTTGTGTGTATGAACAATTTAGAGACAGATGGGAAGCTTAATGCAAGTGAAGTTCTTAGATGTGAGCCCACTCCAGCATGTGGGAGGAATGGGAGGAAAGGAACAGATTGGTAATGACTTGTATGGGAATCAAGAGTATGTCTGCACACCAAGCAAGCAGATTTTCCTCAGCTGGATGAGGCTGTTTTCAGTCAGGGCGAGTTTGCAATGGTTACGTCTATTAAAAATGGTGATAGTAATGATATATGTGCATAGATAAGAATAAAATGGCTTAAGAAGGTAAGAAGGGACTTAAATTGCCTGTGTTCGTTAGACATGCAAAGCTTGCAGTGTCTTAACACCCACACTGGTTTAAATTTATCACAGTGCAAAAAACCATGACAGCATCTACTGCACCCATTTCTGACCTACTGGATTTCAGAACATAAATAATGTATACATTTACCATAAATCTTTAACTCAATCTGTAAACTTTTACAAAAAAAAGAAAAAAAAAAAAGGAAGGTGAAGTGTTGCCTGTGGGGTACAATAACTTCATTCCTCCTTTCACAACTTAAATTATTACAGATGGGATAATACATAAACAACTGATCGGACTTCTTTCCAAACAGTCTCACAGGCTCCAAACGGTTTGCGAAAGGTAAATTGCAACAACACTGCGTAACAAGGATGCTTTGTGCTGCTTTAAGTTTTCATTATTAAAGTAACTGCTCTGCAGGGAGGTCCTCTAAAATCTCATCAGATAGTCTTCAACAGGTGTATACCTTTGGGGTTACGATGCTATCTATCATCTCTTTATTCAGTTTATTTGCTTCAAAAGACAGATGCGACCATAAACACAAACGTGTAGGGAAGCTAAAAGATGTATAGAACAGCTATATGTTCTAAAAAGGTGTTTTGATCTTATTACCTGCCTGTGTTGTCTGGTTTGTCTGTCTGTCGGCACAATAACTTGAAACTTAGGCAGAGATTAGAATGAAACTCTGTGGACAGGTGTGACACAATAAAAGACAAACTTAATTACATGTTGTTGCTGTTACAATACATTTGTACATGTGACGATGACAATAAAGCACTTTCAGACGTTGTTTTGGAGATTTATATCATATCATATTTGTTTGTGGAGCCTTTCTTGTCAAGCGTTCTTGTTGGATACAAAATGTACTGCCACACTGGCTTCTGACTATGCTGTTAAACGTCTGCTTTTTCTTATCTTCTTGTGCAGAGGAGTAATAATAGGGTCAGGTATGGTTGAAATCATTTTTTTGATTTCAATTCTTCACAGTTTTTATGGATGTAACTGTCAGCAGCATCACAGTGAGCGGTGGCTGCTTGTTGCTTTAGGTGACAGCAACACTGCCTGTGTAACTTTTCTACTTCTGGAATAAAGTATCAGCATAACATACACTAATCCAAATGGTACTGCACACACAAACACTTGGCTTTTGTTTAAAATCAACTATACTGCACTGACATGGCTAGAAACACACACTAACACTCACACACACAAATGGAACTGTTTCATAGACAGGCACTTGGTAAATTAATTTTTAATTGACTCCACTGTAGGGTGAACAGTTCAAGGTTATTTAATACATTTTGACTGCATTCAATGGGATTTTTTTGCACACCATTACTAACCGAGTAGGCCACAAAAAAAAAAGTAATAAAATCCATTAAAGTAACCTTACTATTTTTAGAGTTATGGTACTTTTAGTCTTTCTTCATTTTTTGCTTTATATTGGCTGTGTTGGTTATCATTAAATACATTTTTCCCCAGAATGCATCTTGATATATTTTGCGAGTTTATATTATTTTAAAGATGTTTAAGATTATGTGGCTAATTCAATAGATCAAGAGATGACCCTACAACGTATCATGGAATATCCATATTGACTGATTTTAGAGAGCCTTTAATTTGACCAAATAAAAAATAAAAACAATTAAGAAAAAAGGATGAAACCCTGGCAGAAAAAATTCAAAAAGACATTTAATGCTTGAATGACCAGGTATGACATAGGAACTGTGGCTTGGTAGAATAAATTACATAGAGATAAAATAACAATGTAGGAAAATAACAGGAAAACAACAAACAACAAAACATCTGAATTAGTAAGATAAGAAAAAGAGAGAGAGGGAGGATTAGAACGAGAGAAAGAGTGCATGTGAGTGTGGAGGTTTGTACATGATAAAGTCCGAGAAAGCTGAGATGGTCCGTCAGAGAGGAGGGGGAGGAGAAAGTATCAACCTTTATTTTTGATTCATTGATAACTTCAAGCAGAATAGAGGGAAGGGAGGAGAAGATTTTTCACCAATATGTACATACTAGGGGGGAAGGAGCATTAATACAGAGAGACAACATTTAAAAGGAAAGTGTAAGCTTTCAAAATCCATGTTTTTTGGAAGAGAAAAAAATGATCTACTGATGGGGGGTTGGTCCCATTTGAAAAATACTTCTGGTCATAGACAGTTGCCAAAGTAAAAGACAGGAGAGGACACAATATACTGAGTGTCTGCTCGTGGACATTTGTAGAGAGAAATCATCCTGACTGACCCTGCTGGGATTGGCACCGCCTTTGTGTGTCAGTGAAGCACTGTGTGACTATGGACAACTTGGGAATCAGATCACGTTCTCAAAGGCACTACGGACATATTTGACTGCCAGACACACACAGGAGCACACACACACAATGCACCATCTCTGTGCACAGGAGAGGATGGTGTCAGTGTGTGTGGATGTGGCTGCCAGGCAGAACACGAACAGTGTTATCTACAGTGGAATTAAGAGGCAGAAACTGGAGCGCTGGAAACATTAAACCCAGCACAACAAACAGGTGGTCCGAAATATTACTCCCAGATCGCTGTTATTTCTCCCCACTCTCTGGACCACAACACACAGTGCTTGATACTCTAAGAATACTAAGCCTCAAAACAAATGTGACTTGTTATTTAGAGCAAAGATGATAAACTTGTTTTATTTGTTTTGTTTCGTGAAGCAAATTTTGATTTTGGCATGGCAACATAAACGTGTCCCGGGCTGTCGAGAACGGTGATTGATGACTCACATGAACTGATAGTTAATATTAAGATTAACATTAGAGCATTACAGTAGAAAAATGAAGTTTGGAGACCGAAAGAGAAAGTTACAGGGTACAAAAGACAAAAAAAAAGAGCATGAGAGCTGCCTCGTCCAAAATGGCATCTGAAATAACTTAACCCTGGACATTTGCATTGTATACTTTGGTCATCCACCAATAAAAGGAGGACTCACCAGATCCCAGGATTTGGAACTGTTAGTCATATTTAAAGCAGTTTCCTATGGAGACAGTCAAAGTTTGTTAGGGAGATAGTGACCTCTACCATTTACACTTACAAAGCCACTTGTAGGACATGGTGGAGCATTAGATGGACACCCTACTTGTCTGGCCTTATTATGCTGGGCTTAGTTTCTTAAACTCAAAGGTAATCAGTAATGAGTCCATCAGTTTTTTATTATAAATTATTGTGTAAAGTCCATCAATAATATCAAAATAATCTGTATGAACAGAATGAACATAAAATAATTAATAAAATGGTAATTTATTTCAAGATTAGTTTAAGATATCCAAATCTTTTCTATCATTTCTAAAGAATTTCTGCTTTATGAAATCCTTAAATCCACCCTGGTGACCCCTCCTTGTTTAAGCTATGGCTTTTTTAAATTCCCTTTATTGTGGATGTTTTGAGTATCTTTCTATGCATATTTCCCAAGAATGCACCTAGATATAGTTGGTACTTTTTGGCAACTTTGGGCTTTTTATTACAATTATAAGAATTATTTAATCTAATCTAAACTAAGCATTTCATATCTCTGCAATGATCGTTACAAGTCTGCATTAACAGAACACCTCATTAAATATGGACGACCATAGAGAGACCAAACTTCAGAACAACTTTTACACACACAATGCATAGGCCACTAGTGAGCACTTTGGTGAAGATAAGGAAAGCCAAACACAAATCTAAAGGGATCCGACCAAAATAATGAATGTAAAAAGGGTTGGTATAACAAGCTAAGACATCAGCTATCATCTTTTCAGTCAGTTCTTTTAAATGCTACAAATGTAATGACTTATTATTGTTTATTTATTGTCAATCCACATGTTGTCAAAGTTGAAAAACCCCCCCGAAACATTAGCATAGGAATCTAACCTCCTATCAAGAATCGCATTGGAACACGATGAAATGGCGGCTTCACGTGCAGAATGTCTGATTGTGCATCCAGGCTTACAGTGCTGATGCTTTACATGCACAGTACTTTATGCTACAGGAGTGTTTGTGGAGCACTGACTTCCGCCTTGCTATACAAGACATGGGGGTACTGGTTTCCTGAGCACAGGTCATATGAGCAGCCAAAGTGTATCTTAAATAGAGCATCAAAAAAGTTAGAAAGAGAACTGAACTCAACCTAAAACTCACCCACTTGGCCACAAACCATTAACAGTATAAGGCTCCATATATTATTTGTCTAGTAAATAACTGGCCACCAAAGACACTGTGACGCTGTGTCAGGATGTTTACAGCACTGCTACAATGGAGTCAGCAGTCACACAGGTTGAAAATCAATCGGTGAAACAGCAGACAACACAATCCTTACAACAAATTACATTACACCCACTGTACATGGACTATGGACATGTCAAATTAGCAAAGACAACAACCTTTCTCCACTTTGGAGCTCTGCATTCTAATTGAACAGTTGCAAGGACCTTTGTCTGATTCAGAGTAAAGTCTGCCAGTGTGTGACAGACATGGATTGCATTCTTATTTCTGATTAACACAAATATTTTTCAAAACATCACCAAGATTGGTGTTCTCTGAATAACTTTCACCAAATGCAAATGAGGAAATATTGTAACATCTCTTTCAAGGCAAATGCAAAAATATCTAGGAAAGCACTACACATAACCAACAGTGCCTGACAAAGTACATGTATGTTACATGTATGAGCATGTTAGGCTACAGCATCTCACCAAGCAAAGCATCATGGAGTTTTTGGGTATAAATATATTGTGTAACTGCAAATTAAATGATACCCTTTGATTCTTGACTATAATTATTATAACCAAAACAGCAGAGCCAACTCCACTATTAGTGCCAATGTTTCTCTGAATTAAGAACACATCTCCCATGAACCCTTTGGCCTCCTGTCACATGCTGTGTTGGAGAGTGCGTGGATAAATGGAAGAGAGAGGCCAAATACCAGTGATTTCCCATCTGCTGTCTACGGCAGATCTATGGCAGACGGAACATGTCTATACGTACGTCATAATAATTTCCCATCGTATGATACTAAAATAGATGGTGATTTCAAACAATTCAATTTCAAAAACCAAGGGAAGTCACAAGAACTACCATAAGCAATAGTAGCTAAATGTTTCACCGTATGCTCAGAGTCGATTCATCAACGTTTTACAAAGTAAGATTTATTAAAATTCTGCAAAGCTGGAAATCTGTGGTAGTTTCAATTCAAATGGTGAATTTTGCAGATTAAGAGTGCATTGACCCCAATCCTGCCACATTCGTTGAAAATTTATCTCAACATAAAAATATTCAACAGCACTGAGAGGGTCTGAATGAAAAAACCTTTTCAGTATGAAAAATGATTCAGCCTCACAAGATTTATTTATTTATTTTACAATGTGAGAAGGCTGTTTAGCTGTAAATACTCAGCGCTGCAGTCAGCGGCGTATCATATATATAACTAATTCTAACAATGTAATAGCTCTTTCAACTATGACACTTGTGGAGTTTGATGAGTAATGAGACACTCATTCCCCCCAAAAAATGTATGCAAAGACCAACACCATCATTGTGAAGTGATTTACCAAGTGGGATAAAGTCGCACCTCCAAGAAAGAACTTTAATGTTTTTTAATGGAAGTAACTTCATCATGCCATTGCTTGTTATCGATTTACTCTGAGATTTACAGGCCTAAAACAGGTTTTAACCCCTGATTTGCTCTTATTATGAAATAGAAAACTGTGTTACAGCTGCTGCCATAACACAGAAGGCTCCTCAAACAAGCGAGTCTTGTGCAATTAATCAAAGTTATTATGGTAGGCACACATATAAATCATTAATATGTGGGGAAAACTGACATCAATAAAAGTCTAACGGCCCTAATGAGTGAGGGGGAAAATGAGATATGAGCAGATGTTCAAAATGAAAACCTCATCAACAACGGTTATGTAAAGGCTCCGTTTCATTCATGAGGCACTGGGTGGCGCTGTTGAACTAAGGAAACGTTGGCATAGTTGCGTGGAGGATATAGCCGGTGTGGGATATCCAGATGGGGGAAGAGAGAAGAAGGTTGAGACTGAGGGAAATACACACATACAAAGAGAGAGAGAGAGAGAGAGAGAGAGAGAAAGAGAGAGAGAGAGAGAAGAGGCAGAAAAGCAAAGGAATGAGATGTGAAGATGTACAGGAACCACTTGGAGAGGCAATACTGAGCGATTGGTAGTGAATGAGGGGTTAAGGAGAGGAAAGGGATTGTGGGTGGAGGGTAAACGTGGTATAAACATCATATCAGTCTTCCTGCTACGTTAATTACCCTGCTAGTTTCTGGGTCAGATTTTTTTCTTTATTTTTTTTACTTTCTAATTCCGTGCTCACGACAACATCCTTAGAGGAGAGATTACAGAAATTACACAGATTACCTTGGACCTCATAGAGGAAGGCCAGGCCTTGCTAATGGGTAATTGTGGAGAGCACTATAGCACTGTGTGAAAAACATATTTACCAGTTGAGCTCTCCCCACGGGGCGAAACGTGCTATGAGCATTACATTTGTTTTGCTTCCCTCGCTCCCCTCCCTGTTTATCTCTCTGGCTCCGTAATGCACTGTACGGCATCCTGAGAGGCAAATCAAATTGTACGCCGTGCGTCATGACGGAGCCATGAGTTGCATTTAATTACAACGGAGGAGAATAATATCATCGGTTTCGAGCATGGGGTTACTGAGCACGTCACTTGCTGGTACAAGTTTTTGAGTGAGTGTGTGTGTAATCCCTCAGTGTGGCAGAGTCATCGTGTGTGTTCTGCTTTTCAATGAGCTGATACATGAAAGCTAACAGTTTGTCAGCTGTATGTGCAGGTTTGGCGATGGAGCAGACGGCCTAGCAGTGTTCTTTCAGACAACAACAACCTCTGGGAAAATGATGTAATGCTGGAACGAGGAGAAGGCTAAGAGGGAGCCACACTTGCAGACACACAATTCAACACACACCCACTAAGATTCAGGCATTACAGTGGGGGTGGGGAATTGTGTAACAGATCAGCTTGTTGTCAGATTGGTGAGATGAGTGTCTGAGCTGTTTCTTAAAGTCAGACGGGAGTGATGCAGCAAATCTGTAATGACTTCGACACACTCACGCATGCACAAACACAGATGCATTAAGTATTTATTCCTGCATAAATCAGGAGGCAAAGGGACGCAAACGGTAAGTACTCGCTCATGATTTTGTGAGAGCTGTCAGAATCGAATGAAACAAAAAATCAGGCGTAGAGGAGGCAGTTGTGCCTCTGCACTGTGAATCTGCCATTGATGGCTCACACCGGTCGACGTGTTGCTCACTGCTAGGCCCAACTCACTCACTTTAATGTACATTAACATCATAATAGTTACCGCTACTTCACCCAGTTTAACAAGGAAGTCAAGTCAGAGCATGGGATATCAATTATTCAGTTTAATAGCAGAGGTCTATAAGAAAAATTTCAACGTTTTAAAGAATATTTGAGTCAATTAAAAAAAACATTCAGTGTTCTAGCTATTTCTATAACCTAACTCAAAAGAGACAAGGGCGTGGATTTTAATCTCTATGGATACAAACTTAACTACACAAATAAAGAGAAGAAAACTGAAGGGGTGTGGCTCTGTATGTTTGCCTCATGTTTAATATAAAAGAACTGTACTTTATTGATCCCGTACGGAAATTATTACTCTGCATTTAACCCTTCCTACTATGAGCAGCAGTGGGCAGCACTCACATGAACATGCAAACACACACACACTAGCTCCTGGGGACCAACCCTTGCCTTGCCTTGGTCAAGGGCAATGGCAAGAGTGATTAGCCGAACACAAACCGGAGCAACCGGATGAAACCCACGCACGAGGAACAAAAGGCAAACTCCTCACACAAAGGTTTAGTGGTCATCCCTGGGACTCAAACCCACGACCTTCTTACTGCGAGACAACAGTGCTGACTACTAATGCAGCATGCTTTCAAGGGTATAACTCTTGTTGTTCTTCGCTATGGATATCTTCAGTAACAGGCAAAAGAGTCATACGAGCTAAAGAGAGACAAGAGTGCATAAGGTGGTAGAGGAAGAATGACAATAATTACTGATGATAAGATGGAACGTATTACCATTGAAAAATGCATTTTTTTTTTTAAAAATTAGTTGTGTGTATAGAACAGCAGGAACCAACATTAAAGCATTTAATGATGGTATGAAAGGATTGTTTACTAAGAGACATTTAGAAAGTTTTCACTTTGTGATCCATGACTGGGGTTACATTTTACTGTTGATAGGCCGCAGAGGATTTGTGTTTAATATTTGCAAACTGGTGTTCTGGGATATCTCTGTGGCGTTCCAAGTGGCTCGGAGACTTTGCTTTTCCCTGTAAGCTATGCCACTTTGTTCATGATTAACTCCTAATTTTGCCTTAATTCCAGGAGGGGCAATGGAGTATTGACCACATGTAAACAGACTGGTTGATCAATTGCGTGGACTTGGACTTGGGTAAGATACTGGTGTAAGAATGTGCTGCAGCTCAGTCGGCAAAGTACATGAAAAAATCAATTATATTATTTTGTTTACCAATGCAATAAGTTCACACTTTCGGATCAGCCCTAGAGCTTTTCACTCTCTGTTTATCATATTTTGGCATCGTGATAAGAAGTAAAAAATAACTATTTAAGCCTCAGTTTACAGAAAAGCAGCCTCCTCACACCTTACAGCTTCTTACTGAGTCGTTGTGTTTCTTTTGCCATTATAGTTCAGTTGATGAGGAATACGTAATGGAACACATTCAAAAGAAACACAAAGGTAAAAAGCCGCCTCTGTGTATGTGCTTTCACTGAAATTTCTAAGCCAAATCAGCACTTATTTAAGGCAAATGGGAGGTAAGTTCAGTGCTGAATTATGCTTAACTGCTGTGTATGTGTGTACAATCAAAGACTGCTTTGTGTTTTCTTAACCATTTTTTTTTTTTGCCCTTGAGAAGAACGACTGAATAGACCAGAACATGGTTCCAAAACTGACAGCAGGTAGCTTTTCAAAGACTCCAAACACCTTCTTTTGTACCATCTTTTGTCATTTTATCATCATCTATCTAACATATTCCATTCTTCTCAGTTCACATACATACACAGCCACAAAAAACATCACATTGAACACCATCTTATTTACTTGGCACAAATTACTCTGACAGGATCCATCTGGGCAAACTGGATGCACCAAATTCTGGATAGTACAAACCAATCATGGCTGTTCTTACTGGTCTGCAATGTTCAGTGCTGTTAGGTTGTTTAGTCGTACTCTAGAAAGTTTCCAGATAAATGCAACACGTTTCTGATGCAATATGAAGTAATGGACAGGAGCTATTCCTGATCGTTGCCCTCCATCCTAGCAGTTTCTTAAGATTTGTAAGAATGAATCTGTACAAAAACTAGAAGATTAAATAGACTGCACATTGTGTCGTGAATTGTAAACCATTTAAATATGGTAATTGCATAACCTGTTGAGTAGACTAAATATATTTCCTTTCTACTTCTGCTCTTGACAGATGATTGACTAATAACATGTGCCGACCCTTTAATATGGCTCTCTCATTATATGCGTTGCTAATGTTCTCAGAAATTCATTTGTGTTGAGCGATCAGCTGCACAGTAGTCGGCAGTAACGTGGTCTGGGTAAGGATGCCCTACACGTGACGTGTGAATGCTGGCTGCTTAATTGGGCCACAGGGCAGGACTGGAATCCAACTGTGGTTTTGCTGCTCAACATCTTCTGTACGCAACAATAAGCATATCTGAGAAATTTCACCCTACAATTGAACATATGTATTCTGACATTGTTGGTAAGGTGAGAAAACCCTCTGTAACAGCTTTTGGACACTTGCGACTTCCATTAAAATCCAAAATTAGAGTGAGGCCAAAGCCTAACTCATTCTCACACGTTCTCATTGCCATAAAACATGTACCATTTAGCTTTTCCAAAGCAAACAAACAATTGAGGTTTTGACCATGGCCGGAGGCATATTCAATTAAGAATTGTGGAACAGCACAGGAGTTAATTGCAGCTGAACCTGTTTATGTAAACCTTCACTAAAACAAAGCACTCTACTTCTACTTTTAAACTCCAGAAGGGATAGTAACGTGACGCTCTGCACATTTATTTCATGTGGCATTAGGTCTGCAAGGTGAATAAATTAAACAAACAAATACGATATCCAGACTCTGGACAATGGTCTGTATTTTAACATAGATGTATGGTAACTGTGTATTCCTCTTTGAATTCAGTGATAAAGTGCTCCCACAGTTTTCAGCAATGTTAACTAAGTTACTTTAATGACTGACTTTAATTTTAGAAAAATACAGCTACTTTCATAATAACAGAATATTGTATCTCACATATTGTATTGTATAGCTTTACTTTAAAGGTATGGTTGACTTTCTCTAATGCAACAAATAATAAAAAAGCATAAAATGCTTGAATGAGTCACTGCTTTCAAGTAGCATCACATGATCACAGCTCACATATTTCCCTGCCTTGCTGTGAGGCTGAATGGCTCCAATAACAGTATACATTAAAATAATTTATAAATGTGTGGGTTACCGTATGACTCTCAAATGTACATGTTCATAATTGTAATTATCTATGTGGGTGTCATTCATTGGTGCCTAGCTGTAAAAGAGATTGATTGTGGAAACAGCATTAGATAATGATATGGACCAAAATCGTGCTCTTAGGCTTACGTATGCGGCCACAGACTTGCTTACGTTCTATTTTAAATTCTACTGAAAGCCAAATGATGATGATAATAATGATACACTTACAACAATCTTATAATTTGTAGAGAATTTCTGATGAAAAATAGATAAATACTGTAAATACATAACCAAAAATAAATCCTAAAATCCAGCTTAGAAACACTTACTTCCGGGATATCATATTTGTCTTACAAGGTTCTTCATTCTTGATGTTTTGGGTATTATTTTATACTAATTTCCTCTGAAATAACCAAGTACATATTCTGCAGCCCCATGGTGCATGTGTGCTCGTGACCTATTAATTAATCATGATTATTATTTAAATATGTTCCCTGTTCTGTGGTTTCTAAGTGTATTAACTGTCTTCATCTCGTCTGTGGAGAATTCATTATGACTTTGCCTGCTGAAGAATGAACGGCTTACAGCTACTCATTATGTTACGCGCATATGTATATGTTGTTTTTCAGCTTTCTGTTTCATATACAGTTAATTACTTTAGGGAAGGAGCAAAATAATAAATGTAACATTCACACAGAGCTCAGCATTGCTGTTAGTCAGTTGTTGGTTAACTTGGTCTATTAAGCTAGAAGTGTATATAAGTGTAACCCACATTTTCATAATTGAAGAAACACTATATATTCTGACCAATTCAATACTGTACTTTTTCCTGTCTTGGACAAGTACATGTCGCTTACTTGAGACTTGAGTAATGGTTCATGGGATATGCGTCGTAGCAGTGTAGAGGCAGTGTTTCAAACTTTAAGGAATCCTGTACTATCCAGGTGTTTATTTTACACAGATTGAAATTTTGTCTAAAAAGCTACTGTTTTGAATTAAGTTCATTGAACTCTATTGAATGGTATTGCTTAAAATGGACCAATATCGTCCGTACCATAAAGTTGTTCAAAAACGTCGTTACACCCTCACATTTACATTATAGGAACTAAAGATGCACTTTTAACCTTTGTGGATTATACTTTTTTTCAGTTGCAGATTACATGTTTCTTATTAAAACCAAAGAATAATATGCAAATATTATTATCATTAGTTTTAGCTTTTCATTCCATAATCACTGCATTATTTTTCGCTGTTCATAAAGCACCGTGGCTTTCAGAGTGCTGTATGGACAGTGACACTGATGGTCATATGCTGGTGCGTGACACATTTCTCTGAATCAGGAGAGAAGATGACAAGAAACATTTCTATGAATGATATTAATGTGGAGTGGCTTTTGGAGAAATAAACCATTTGTATCCGTGTCCAATACTGCACTGTAAAATGTATTTATATAATCTCATACATACACCACTTTTTGTTTATGATTCTAAGTCCTTACTAGATTAAATTCCAAGACATTAAAATGCCTATGTGGTTGTTTACTTGTATGTGTGCGTGTGTGTGTGTGTGTACTTTCCCAGAGTGAGTATCATTCAGCTTTTGGACCTCCACTAGCAAACAGCAGTCAATCCCAGGGAGCATTAGCTTATTACTTTGGCTGGATGAAGTGGCAGCTTTACATTGATTTAAACAAATAATAATAAATGAGTTGTTGCTTTATTTATCTATGCTTCAGTTGCATGGAACTCACATTGGTGCTTAAAGGTGAATTTCTTACTGGGTCACTTTCTGTAATTTTGAACTGAAAATCAAATAAAGCTGAGCATACGCATAGAGTTGAAGACTCTGTGAGAAAAACATCATTATAATATAATGTATAATAGCAAGACAGGGGAAAGCTGGGATTGTTTGCCTTTGCTTCCCAGCTTTTGAAATAAAGGGAAAAATGAAGGCTGAGCTGAGCTACACACACATCCATTGTATATTTCCAGTGCACTGTTTTGAATACGTTGTAAAAAAGGCATTCTTTGAATGAAGCAAGGAGTTGTATTGCACAACGGCCCCGGGCTAAATACTGTCCATTAAACCTGCGGCTATCTGTAATTGTCTTGCTTTCACTTTGACTGACTTTCTTTCAGTTTGTGTTTCTACTATTGACCTATTAGGATCTTTTCTTTGCAGAGTATATGTACATTTCATACTGTTTTGTGGATGCATGACTGTGAACTCATGCTCAGGGTTTATATTAGGACATAATGACTGCTTTACGATCAGTAGAAAGAGGAAATATAATGCAGGCATGTTGTGCTATCCTTTTGTTATTGCTTATTACAGTTGGGAAAACAGACTTACTAAATTGCTTAACAGTTTGTTTTTAAAATCTCAAGATCAACCACAGCGACAGAACAGTAATATTATGTAGATTCATGCTTTAGAGTTGGGGAGTCTATGATGAAAAACTGTGTGCTAATTAAGTCTTTTAATGTGAGTTATGGCTTATTAAAATAGGAGGCTCAATGCCAAAATTGAAATCAGGAGATTCCAAATATTTATTAACTGGAGGTGCTGACTTGACTACTCACTCCACTTTTGAAATGTATTCCGAGATACGCAACCATGCAAACACAGACAAACACTACAGATCAGGCAAAGCATTCTGTGGGACGGGAGGACCTGTGTGGTATCTAGGATAGTACAGCAATGGGAAAACCTCTGCCAATTAAGTGGCAGAGGTTGGGGAAGTTGGGGTTTAGATGCCGAGTTCCTGTAGATTTAAGTCCTTTTCAATGCAAAAAAAAAGGGAGAAAAAGCACATCACTTTGTTGACATGTGTTGACGAGGAGCCTGGTTATATAAGGAGCCAATTCAAATCTGGCGATGCAAGAATTTTTGTCTTGACTGTACGCAATGGTACAAGTGATTTTGGCATTATTTTACATTTTGAGGCGAATAACTACTGTATCTATTGTCTAGCAGCAAGTGAGAAGATGACATGGAAATGCTCACTTAGATTGGATACCAACACTGCTAACTGTTGAAAAAAAACAAAACCAAACAAACAAAACCCTGCCAACTGGTGCAAAGAATAACAGTACTACATGCACACAATTTGGCAAGTTTATCCAGACTACACTTTCAGAAGATCTACAAATACCACTAAAAACCACAATGAACCTCCATGTCCAGCAGAGATGAACATGAAACTATGAAACACTAAAACCCAAAATTTGCAGTCAGATTCAGTGATAAGCCTTACTATTTACTGAGACAGATTAAGATTAGATGACTCACAGCAAACTGAGACAATGTTGTGTTCCAGAATCCCCAAACCCCAAAGCACACACAGACTGCTGCCTGTGTTTGAGTGTCCTGGTTCTGGTTGTTGTTTGCAGCCATGGGAAACCTTTGTCTTTGTCTTCATAATGACAGATAAAACTCTTTGATGCTCTCTAAGAAGGATACATACTAATCAACAAGACACCCACACATGGATTGATCCCTTAGTTTTCATATCATCACCGCACATCAAACAGATATGTGATCTGTGAAGGTATCTATGGGATTTTGATAAATACTTCATGTATTTCTTTGTTCATGGAGGTAAACCTCGGGACTAAACTGAGTGTTCTGGGCCCTATTTAGACAATCTATGATGCACGGTCTGGCACAGTATAGTCTCCAAGTGCACTTAGATGGTCCATGATGTTGGCACACAGAGAGGCGTAGGATCCAAAGGGGTTGTATTTAGACTCTTAATTAATCATAGGAGTATTTTTGGCCAAACATAAATTGAAACAAACATTGAACCAAACAAAGTGTCACCTGACATTCCCTTTAAGAGCCATGTGTGCTTAAATGTAATTCATTGCTATATATACAGTATACATATACAGTATATACAGTATAAGGGAGACACCAGACTAGGTGTAACAGGGCAGAGAGATTCTCTGCCAAGGAAACAGATTTGCTCATTTGCAAGTTGATCTACGGGGGCCATCCTAAATCACCGGAGAGACAGAAGATTTTATTGGACTTTTTTATTACTTGTAACCCACAGAGGAGTCCACAATTGTAACCCACAACATATTTTTTTCATTTGTGTAAAGTCATATTCACAGAAATACAAAAAATACAGATCAATTTCAATTAACAACTTCCTCTGTAAACACAGTTAGTTTATTTTAATTTCATACCATATCATTTTCATACCAAAGCTTCCAAAATATGAAAAGGTGCTATGAACAATGTCAGACAATAAAGCCTTTGCACTAGACGGATTCCCCACTGATTTTTATCAACACATTTGTGTGAACAAAAGTGTTCATCACTGTTCACCAGAATGGCAAACAAAATTAAAAAAAACAAAACAAAAAAAAAACAAAAAAAAACAAAACAAACAAAAACAAAACAAACCCATACCCTGTCATATGAACACATTAAGGAATTCAGTATTACTTTTGGAC
Source organism: Brotula barbata (assembly GCA_900303265.1). Taxonomy (NCBI): domain Eukaryota; kingdom Metazoa; phylum Chordata; class Actinopteri; order Ophidiiformes; family Ophidiidae; genus Brotula; species Brotula barbata. Next base: position 34,884 of record OMNV01004018.1, read on the forward strand.
CCAGTTCTATGAGCAAATTACTGGCTCATTTCCTTAAAAAGCACCGATGTCAAAATCTTCAGCAAAGCACTGGCAAATGGAATTAAATTGAATTCTCATCAGTAATTCACCCACATCAAACATGATTTATGAAAGGCAGGCATTCATCAAACGATACCCACCGTCTTTTCAACCTGATAAATATATCCCACCAAAATGACTCTGAAGCTATCACTCAACACTGAAAAGGCATTTGACAAAGTAAACTGGATATTTCTTATAAGAACTGAGAAACGTATAGTTAATGGATTAAAACATTCTACAGTAAACCAAATGCAGTGTTCTTAACTAACAACCTCATCTGAAAAAAGTTCACACTCCACAGAGGCACCAGGAAAGGTTGTCGACTCTCACCCTCACCTTTTCCATTTTCTTTGAAGCATTACCAACAGCAATACAGCAAGAAAACAAAACCACAGGCATCTGCACCAACATAATACATAAAATCAGCCTATATGCAGGCAATGCATTCCTGTTCCTACAAAATCCAACAACAACAACAACAACAACAACAAATCGATCAAAGAACTTACCAAAACCATCAATACTTCAACATCTATGATTACACAATGAATAGGAATAAAACCACCGTCCTACCAATATATTAAGATAGCACTTGGGCTATATCACAAATAAAAATAAAAAATGCAACCACCTTGATCATAAAAATAGCTTGTTGACATACAGTATATGGCATTGAGAAACACCTGCGACGAACACCACTTGTATATAGCATCAATAAAACAGCAATTCAAACAAACCACTCTCAAACTTCATAATCATATCTTTCTCTGACTCGACCAATGCACCTCATAATCCAATAAAAAAAAGAACTCAAATTTAACAAATATAACTACTTTTTGATTAAATCTGTCACACATTTTTCAGCATGTCTAGGAATACTAACATAAAGCTAGAACAACACAAGATCATTAGAACACACAGCACAAGATGCACATGATGGGATTAACCGGATCAGACATATGAACTCACTGTACACTCAACACAACTGAAGACTACCTCCATAGCCATACAACATTTCTGGAAAGAAGTAACCACACTATCCCTACTCTTTGACTATTAAATTCCATTTTCCCCTGACATATACATACTTGGCAATCTATATATAGTCAATATGTTGCCAAGAAAACAGTAATACTAAACTCGAAAAACAGGACACAAATCATGATGCACTGAGAGTGTGTGCCACTTTGGGTCATGTCTAACTCACTGTATGCATTAAGGAAATTCTGGGACCAATTCCAATATTAAGATTTCATCTAATCCATTTTGGTTTTTCTAAATTGTAATTTAAAAATTTATCAGGAAATCTGTAATTCTAAATAAAACAATTAACAATGACTGATTGTCAATGACTAAATAATGTGTTTGCTGAACAGAATCTTCTCAGCCTTTAAGAGACATACACTAGCTGCAGATGGAAGACAACAACAATGTTTACAGTTATCTGTTCAAACACTACTCAAACCATAAAAGCTGTGGAGAAGCTTTGGTCTGATGCTCAGGTTTGTTCTGCAAAGAGACATGAAAATGGTTGCATTGTTGCACTTAAAAGGTGAGATAAAAATGAAATGTCTTTTACCGCAATAGTCATGGGCTATCAACATGAAAACGAAGCACGGAATGCAGGGCAACAAAGGCTTTGGTCAGTGGGGGTATTATAAATATATACTGTAGATGACGCAAAAGCAATGCAAAAAATATGACATGAAAAAATATAGACTTTAAATGTATGTAGAACATTTTCTGTTCTTTATTACATGAGGTGGCTTTGGGAATTCACCATGCTCAGTGACCAACAGAGGGCTGTAACTTCACAGCAGCCAGAAATTTAAATTAGCGTTCTGACAACATTATACATTCCAGTGAGCATCAACTTTAATCAGCCGAATACATAATGATTATAAATTTAGATCAAACTAAGCGTTTTTATGGTTTCAGAAGCAAATGAACAATTAGGATTTATTACTCCTAGTTTAATTCAAAAAGACACAAATTACGCAAACCATAAGGGACTTATTATTACTATGTATACTGTATGCATCAATGGGTCCCATGGTTGAAGGAGCTATATTTATATATGGACTATAATGATATTTCAGAGCCATATGTGAGAACAAATAAAGCTCTGGAATTTAACATTTTGAAAGAAAAAAAAGTTTGACAGGGGCCCTATACAATATTGTCTTCATTGTATATATATATATATACAGTATATATATTTCTTTATAAATTTGCATGTTAATTGAGTACAGCCTTTCTCATGAGAATATATGAAGTTCCTTCAGAAAGTCAGGCCACATTTCGATATGCCACTTTCATTCCCCTCATCAATCTGCACACTACACCCCATAATGAAGGAAAAATCGATTATGTTTTTATTTAATGTATTAAAATTGAATTTAGACCCTTCACTCAGTGCTTTGTTGAAGGACCGTTAGCAGTGATTACATCTTAAAAGTTTTTGTGTTTTTGTGTACTTGGCATACTTGATGAGGTTCAGCAGATCCACTCTGGTCAACGATGATTAATCGAAATGGGATCCGCCTGAGCTAAATTTCAGATGTCATTGTACAGAGTTGAAATTCTGATGCATTTGGAAATTCTATTCATTTGAAAAATATTCTAAAAATAATTTTTAACTTTGTCATTGAGGAGTGTTGTGTTTAGATTGATTTAACAAAAAAAACAAAAAAAAAAACAAGGAAACCCTTTCAGAATTAGGCTGTAACCTAAAAAAATTAGTAAAAAGTGAAGGGTTCTGAAATCATTCTCGTACAGTATGCTGTCATACAGATAGTGACTATGAGCTTATTTAACTCTGACTTTATAATGTTAAAATTAAATATTCATGATATTAAATCTGGGGGAGCCACAAGTAAGACTTGCAAAATTTTATCTGTGACGTGTTGTATGTTCTACTTTGTTGAGCTAAAATATCTCATAGTTGACACAAAGCAAGCTATAGATTGTAAGAATGTCAGTGGAGCAGCACTCCTACTAATGAGTGAGTGTAACAACTCAGAGATTAGAACTAAACGTTGAAATGAAATGAAGAACATATTTCTCTAACTGAGCTAGTAAGGGTGGTTGTAAGTGACCAAACAAATCACTAAAACTGAAATGAGATCAAAACTCTATAAATCAAGACAATACTATCTTGAAAATTATTTCATTATGCACAGCCATGGGGAGATAACTGTGAAGAATTGATTATAGTAGCTGTTTAAATAAGTGGCCTGGTGTGGCTGAGATTGACTTCATACTTCAGGTCGCCTCTGTGAACCCATGAATCCCCAAATATCCAGGTGAATCTGTAATCAGCATCAAGTGTCATTTTAATCAATAATAATCATCGCGGTAGTGATCCGTGTCACACTGTAATAGCAGCGGGAATTTGCTGAATGTGCCCAGCCCAATTCTTCTCTTATATCCCTGCCCTATGCTCAATCCACACTGTTGCTATTTGCCTTAACAAGGGGACTATGACAGCTTTTTGCCACAACATGACATTACCTTTGATAACGACAATGACAATGAAAATAACTTCCACCTCAAATGAGTTAGGCATTTGCTGAGGTGAGTCACCTGTTCTTTCATTCCTTTCCCCTGTGTTCATTCTGGGTTGCTTTTATTCCCCTTAATGCCGTCACGGTGGCTGCTCCTGTTGCCTCCGTATTTCTTTTTGCCCAGTCAAACCGAGACGCTGACACTAACAACGGATCTTCTCAACCCTGTTGTCTTGATTGCCATAAATGTACCTGGCTTTGATGCAGCACACAGGGAAAAACAAGTCATTTAGTCGTTTTGGTTCATTGAACAAGCCATTCGTTAGATAGCCCCGGGGTAAAGCTCTCTGCAGGAGGCAAGGGAATAGAGAAGGAGGAAATGGATGGGGTTTAGGCTGCTCCATAATTGCTACAAAGGAGATGTTTATATTAGGCTCTATTTCAGTACTGTCACATAAAGACTTGTTGAATAATAATAATAATTCTATATATTCTGATATATTGTATTTGCCCTAATGCAATTATTTGGGTGTCTTAAATATCTGTTCCATCTATCACCAAATTAACCAAATACTTTCCTCAAATAGAATCATCAACAATATTGACATCCCTTCTTTTTTTTTTGTTGATGATACTAATTCTTTCACTGCCACCTGTTGATAATGTATTACTGTCAGTGGCAGCTGGTGGTGATATCGGGTGGATGGGCTAACAAATGTAGCTGTTCCTACCACAGCAACAGCAGCATCACATCCAAGATACCAAGTTACAGCAACGACACTACGCCTTGTTACAGCAAGTGCACTACAACAACACTATCAAGAAGTACCAACAAGAATGATCTGATGCCAAACACACACACACACACACACACAAGCTGACTATTATTTCTAGCACATAGCATTTTTTAACAAAACAAAATATTCAAGAAAGCTATGCTACATAATATGTGTAGCACAAAACATGTGGCCTACACTGTCCATTCAAGTTGTGTCTCTGGTTGCAGCGAAGGATTCACAACATAACCTATTCCAACTGTAACAACTGTTGATGCTGCAGCTGTTTCTAACACAACCATTTAGCAACACATTGTGTCAAAGATCATGTCCCGAATAAAACATTTTGGTAACCACAGCAAAAATAATGGTCAAATAAAAGAGTTATATATAGGTAGGAGAGCGTGACGATATTTTAAGACAGAGAGTGAGAGAGGACTGAACAGGATATAAATGTAATGTAACATACTGAAATACACCGGTGCATCTGTTTCACAGCTATGTGTTATTTTTGTGCTATTGTATTGCATGAAGCTGAGGTATGTGTGATGTAAAACTCAGCAAGATATACCATATGTTATCATTATTGTTATGGTTTATATTCATAAACACATAACACATCCAAACACACAGTAGCGATGCCAAAACACATTGCCAAAGCTAAGAGGATAACACAATATTATCTGCACATCATTCTCTGAGGTCAAGAATTTTAATTATTTACATTGTGTACAGGGAGTTGTGTGCCAACTAACTTTGTGGCAGACAATGACAGATGATGCATGTAAAAATATCTCCCTCTCTCTGTCCATCAGGGGAAAACTTGTTGTGGAAGAGTGGAGGATATGATTTTAACATGCCAGCTCCAGTATTACCATAGTGGTTGCTGTATTATTGCTCATTCTTTGCACTCAAGGTTGAAAGAGGTGGGTAGAGACAAACAGAAACAGAGAGTATCCCACATTATCTGTGTAGGCACAGAGCCACTACTTTTAATGTTTTATAGTGGGTTATGAAAACAGTCAACAACTGAGCACAGCATAACATTATGATACATAAACAAAATAAAGTAAGGCACCACCACACACTTTACTGCAGTTTGGTGTTATTTTTGGCATTTGAATATTGTGTTCACCAGTGTAAAGTGTTCCAGTTTCAAAAAGACACAAACAGGGCCAAAGGGTGCAGAAAGTGGTGCTTACTTCACCAAATAAATGGCACTTTTAATTTTCTCATCATATTAACCTTTTCATTAATCACAGTGCCACGTCTGTGCATGTGAGTGTGTGTGTGTGTGGTGTGTGTGTGAATGTGTGTGCCTGTGTCATCCGCAAACACAGTGCTTCTCCAGATCATTAATCAAATCCAGGCACGCCAGCCAAGGGCCTCCAAAATGTCAAGGGGCAGGCGATAGTTTGCTGCGCTCTGTGCTCCTCCATGCTCCTACACTGGGGAGATGGACGCAGCACATTACACCCGCCATCCCTGATGGTAGGAAAGCGTGGGAAGATGGCAGGTGGACAGAGGAAGTGGTGTGTGTGTGTGTGTGTGTGTGTCTCAGTGCGTGATTTCTGGGGTAACAATGGTGACGAAGGCATCCAGCAAGCCTTTAAGAGTGGCAGGTTTCAGGAGTTGGCCGAGCTAAATGCTGCCTAAATGCTAAATATTTCCACCACAAATTATCGACCATATTTTGCCAAAGCACTTTGATGAGAGGTTCCTTGCTTCCTTACTTTTACATTTTTCTTGCCAGTGCAGGAAACGCCTTCAAATTTGGCTGTGAAAAGGTTTCAGCAATTTCTGATAAATCATCAGCTAAACCCCACGTTGGGCTGACAGAGAGAAAGCACCAGTACAGCACCAGGAGAGCAAGAGGCCAGGGCAACCGTCTTGTGGGCTAATGAGTCTGAAGAAGTGGGTTGGGTGGACTCGGTCGATGAAGGCAGTGGCGTGTCTTCTGCCTCAACTTTTGCTTTTTTTTTTTTAATAACACATTAAAGAACTTTGTTTAGCCATTGTGGGATGGATGAAGGCGGCCCAGAGATAGCTGTCAGAACCATAACAACCACTGCATACTGGAGGATTCTTACAAATTATTTCAACAGTTCATTTTTAATCAGAACTAATATTGAACACATACAAGTCAACGATAAAGTGTTTTTCTTTTCTTATGTATTTTTCTTTCCTATCTTAATGAATCTAGCGGTGTGACAGTGACATCCAATGTGAAAAAGTCACATGTAACAAATCAACATAGAATAATAACCCAAATCAGCAGTTCAATGGAGGTTTTAACCATTTTCAGCTCTTTTAGTGTTTTGGCCAAACTTGTGAATTAATTAATAATTATGTCCACTATAAGACAAAGAATTCAGAAGTTTAGACGGAAAAAGTTTCATACTGGATTTGTAGCTGCTTTCGTCAGTCCTGTTTTCATCATTAGAAGGCAGCAGTCTGTAATAAACCTGCCCGTTCAATGCCAGACAGACATTTCAGATTCAACGATCCACATATTTTTCTCAGGTGGAAGGGCTGGGTTGATGAGTCAGCTGAAAGTGCAATTACAGAATTCTTTCTGTTGCTTAACACCAATGCTGCCACTCTTAAATTTAGCGTGTATAAATCAGTTTAGGATGACTGACATATGTCAAAGTTTTAGATTACCTTTTAATTAGCTGATGCACAGGAACAAAGAGAAACTGGTGAAACGCAGGAAGTTGATGAGAGAGAACTCGGGGGGAAAAGAGATGTTTTTCGGTGCACTCTACTCCTCTTAGTAACACCAGGGAAAAGCTGTGCTGGGTGATGACTAGCCTGAGGTACAGTATAAATAAGAGTTGGTTAAGCCCAGCAATGCACAGCTCGCCTGTTGTGAAACAACTGGGAGGAGTTTAATAAGGCTGAGAATGCCAGTTTCTTTATGTCTGTGTGTGTGTGTGTGGAGAGCGAGTGGGATTTGGGTACACAAGGCATAAACAAATGAACGCTGGTGTTTAGATGTGGCATCCCTAGCTCCAGGAGATTGTTTGCTATTCATGCATACCCAAACACAAGCCAGCATAAAACTGTGCATGAGCTTATGCACAAACATGTACACAGTCGCAGAAGGATAATGTCTTTCCATCACTCTATTGCAGAAGAGGCGCAAAGTCAGCACTGTGATTTTGCTTGAGCTCATTCATCAACCATGATCTTTCTCTCTGTCTCCGTCCCTATCCTTTGCGCTGGAGTCATTATCTTGGCGTGCCCTTGTTTGAGTGTGAAACATTTTCATCTGCTATGACTCATTACTTTGAGAGTATACCAGCTGCCCAAAGCCCAAGTGTGTGATCATGACATAAAGTGTATGGAGGTAAGCAATGGCTGGCTGGGAAGCATTGGCAATTGACTAATTAAGCTTCTAACAGAGAAAAGGCAATGCACATTGGGCACCAGCTTAAACAGCAGATGGCTCGTGAGCAAAATTGTAATAATATAGGCTTTTGCTTTCTGTCAGGAGTAGACACGCCCTATAATTTGTGGACACTGTTTTGTTATAAAGTGAGCTTTGAACAAGAAATTATGGGACAGGCTGGGAAGTAAACAAATGATGATCCTCTCTCTCCCTCTGCAATTAACACTGAGTTGCCCTCAGAGGAGGCTGACTATTACTCAGTAACCAACAGCTGTGTATGTGGATGGGTTTCAAGAAATGTTGTTCTCAAAAGCTTAAAGTATGGCCGATGGAAAATTTGAATTTCAATAATCACAACTTTAGCTTAAAATAACTGGCAGCTCTTGTTAAGTTTCATTATCAAACGTACAAGTTCACTGCATTTTGAACAAACTAGCCATCTGACTGTTCGCTCTGTTAAGCTATTGCCAAACACAAATAACTACTTTAAATTTCTTTTACATTTAGGCGGCTACAGGCAGGATTCATGTAATCTATTAACAACTGGAAAGAGATGTGCAGATGTGGCGACTAAAAGTCCTTCCTTCACAGCACATTGCTGGGGCAGCCTTCCCCTCACTACAAGACATTTATAAAACCAGAGTCCTACGAAGAACACACAACCTCATCAAAGACCGCACACATCCACAACACTCACTCTTCACACTCCTACCATCAGGCAGACACTACAGGAGTTTGAAGTCCAGGACCACAAGGCTGGCAAACAGCTTCTACCCACAGGCCATCAGGCTTCTCAATGAATCACTCACACATGCCGCATGCAACACACACACATATCCATAACACTCAACAGTTTGTTGTTGCTTTTAATTGTTTATTGTTGTTTTTTTACTGCTACTATTGTTTCTCCTGTTCTTATTTATTATTCTTATTTTTCTCAGGGAGAATGAACAGAATAAGAATCTCATTGCCTAGTATAACTGCTTGTTTTGCTATGCATATGACAATAGAAACTCTTGAATCTTGAAGA
>OMNV01004034.1:7083-22325 GCA_900303265.1 Brotula barbata
GGGGGTGAGGAAGACTCAGGTATTTAGCCTGTTTCTTGGACTTGTTTAGCCAAACTTCCTATTGCTACCCAGGTGACAGACTTATAAAACAGAAACAAACAAACAAAATTACCTTAAACACTGGTCAATAACCTTTAAGGCAAAAGTTTAGGGTAATTTCAATGATTTTTCATATTAGTAAACCAATAAACATTGAATATACCACTTAGAAAACACATTAGAAAAATGTTAAAGAAGTTATACATTATAGTAACTCGGGACTTACATTACCTTTGGTTTCTTTGTGTATTTCATGAGAAATTCAAATAGAACTCTTGTTATTAGGAAAATAGGCCCAATATGCTTTACATTTGGATCAATGGAAAAATAAAACAAAACAAAATAGTGAGTTCACGCAAGAACCAAGAAAAATGAAAGAATGGCAAGTTTGGGCCATTCAAATACAGTCCTTGTACAAAATGAGAGGCATGAGTCAGAGAAGGGAACAAAGGGATGATTTCTTATTTGTTATATCGAGACGGAGTTGTAATTATGGCGGCTGTGGGGACCAGGAAAATGTCTACAATTTAAATCTAGCCCTGCCTTTTTTGTTACATTTATTAATATTTCCTGTGTTACATTCACACTACGGGCCTCAGTGCTCATCCCCAATCTTTTAGTCAGAATCTCAAGTAATTCAATAATCCCTTGTTTTTTTAATATCAAGACAGTTATATATTATTATTTTTCCAGGAAAAGGATGATCAACACTCAAATTGGTCTTGTGGTTGTCTTATCTTGTCTTGTATTTTGCTGTATTGCTGTGTGAATTCTCAAAAGCTCCCAAATGAAAATGTTTTTGCTCTGTCAAGACTTGTGATGAATGTATAGTCAGATTTATGATTTATGATAAGAGACAGTCAGGAAGCAAAAGCGATTTAGCAGCCGTGACAGGACAGATGCTCGGATGTGCAGACTGAGAGGATGTTTAGTGTGATGCATGGCTCAGCTTTGAGACATCCTGAACAGATTACTTCTAACATTGCTGCCCCAGAACTGGAATACTTGGCAAAATAAAAATTAATACACATCCATTTTGTTTGTAGTTTGTCTCAGTCCATCGGTCATTATTTCTACAGCACTTTTCATACAAATAGGCAATTCAAAGTGCTTACCATCGTTAACAATAACTAATGTAAGTAAAGACAAAACAATGACACCTAAAATTATACAAAATAAGAAAAATAACACAAAAAAATAACATGTAAACAACAAAAACACAAATGCTAAAAGTTTTCTTAAAAAATTAAAGTAATCAGATAAGTTATGACACATTTATTGTTTGTTACAAATTGATTTAAGAATGGTACTTGTTCATAGAACATCTTCAGTTTATGATCAATCAACCAGACAGTGGTTGGTTGATTATAGAGACAAGAGTATGTTGTAAGGAAGGAAATCTTTTTGTTGCAGGCTGCGTGGAAAAGCCATGAGGTGGAATTTATGTGACAATTTGAAGTATTAGCTGTATATCTGATCACGTAGAACACCTTAACACCATTGTTAAAGCTACTGGATGTCTGATGTCATGTCAAAATCCTGATTTGTTTGAACAGACGAGTTGTTTGTAACATGTGCAATGAGGAACCATTGAATCTTGGCTAAAACACAGTGGAGATATGAATGCGTAGGCAATGATTTCATCAACACAGAAGCTAAAACCACAGACCTACCCAAAATGCAACGTCAGTTATGAACACAATGTTTGTTTTCTGTAATCAGCGTATTTAATGTAGCCGTATGTTTTGGGAAAGTAGGTGGAAACTCCAAGGGTGCAACGTTATGTCCTCTACGACGCAATATCTTGCTTTAGACCACTTGCTTTTCATACTTACATTGCTAATCTGTGCTGTGGGAACATTGTTATAGATGCTCTGAAGACTTTATTTCTGAAGACAACACAAATTCTATAATTTACACCCGCAAACTCAAAAGGAAATGTATTTTGAGGGAAATAATGAAAAACTTAATGTGTTACAGGTCAATCATAGCCGACTATAATTTGAAGTGAAAATTGAAGTAAAATGCAAAAAAACCAGCTTCACCGACACTTTCTGTCTGCCTGCTCATAGCCAGATGCTGATGTAGTTTAAACAGCTCACACATATTTAAATGAGATGTGTTAGCTCCTTTCACGTTGGTGGGATGCAACACTTTTGCATTCATGCAGGATAGATGACCACATAATGATGAGCACTAGTTGAGGTCAGATTATTAAAACTATGGGCCGTGATTCCTGGAGGGCCATATTTTGTGGTTTACTTGTTCACTCTTATCAGCCCTGAACAAAAAGGAAACTCCTCAAATATGTAGACTTTCCAAATTAATTGCAATTAATAACTGTTTAAAAAAAAGACACAGAAACAAACCTAAAATTTGAGACAATAAAGGATTATGAACAGGAAAGGGTATTTCGGGCACAAGAATTCCCTCCTAATCCTTCAGGTAACGGGTACAAATCATAGTGCGAGTACTTAAAAAATGAGCACGACAACTGTAGAAATATCTCCTTGGCATTTATTGGAATGCCAGCATTGAAATCCAGATTTGGTACAGTACAAGGCTATCCAGTTTAACTGAGATCTAGGCAACAGTGACGGTCCAACAACAGTCATTCTAACTGCACGTTCATATATTAATGACATTTTTCAAGACAAATTGAAGAGAGATGACTAATACAAATAAAAGGAAAAGTGACAATAATGACAAGGAGAAATAAAGATATGTCAAAACATCCTGTCACAGTGATACCTGGGAAAAATTATTTGAGCACATTTACAACATATGAGGCATTTTTAAAAATGATTTTTAATCACTCGAGTCAAATAAATATTTCTTCCAGGTGCTGAGGGACGTTTAAAAAGAAAACTTTAAAAAGGAATGGTTGGATAGTAATTGGGTGATTTTTTTTTTTAACTTTTTGATGAATGTCACATATGCCAACACCCATTTATGATCAACAACACACACTAATTGTAATCCTGCTTTTGGAAACAACCCCCATCAGAGCATTTAACATTAAGCAAGAACCCAACCCATATACAGAGAGGTGCGTTTATACAGAACTCCTGATTAATTACACATCACAACCCTGTAAGAATAGTATAAGTACATGTACGAGGCACGCAGAAATTAAAGATTTCATCAGCTATTATTATTATTACCTACTTGCACTAAATATTTTATTTGAGGATCCTTTGGGCTTAGTCACCTCGTTCCTCACATTAGTGAGGATGATGCTGCTCTGTTTTGGCAGCTCGTTTGGTCCGCTGTCGCTCCATCCGAATAAAAAGGGTCTGTCAGAGCATCCGTGCAAAGGCTCGTGGGTCTTACGCAGCGTGTGAGGTCTTACGGTGCTTCCTCCGTTTCCTTGGCCTCGGCCTGAACGCGCTCGTCTGCTGCCTAAGACATGACTCCGAATACGGGGTTGTGGCGGCAGATACTTGGCCCGATCTCCTCGTAGTCTTTCTTGGTGTGGCAAACTTGATAAAATTCCGGCTGCCGAAAAAAAGGTGTTAATCAGTGTTATTCCTGATGTCAAAAATGTAAACAAAGTGTTAGAACTGATCTGAATACTCACAGTAGAGGCCAGCATTGATCCACCAAACCACACGGCGTATCTCTGCATGTGATGAGTGACGACCTGCACGTCAATGGGTTTGGGCTGCAAAAAAAGGGCAACAATGACGTCTATGTATCCTAACCGTAAGTTTTCAAATGTCTTTTGGCAAGAAAGGTTTTAATGCATCAAAATGTTTGTCAATATAGATGATTGAAATTATTTAGATTTAACAACACGTTTCATTGATTGGTTAAAATCATGTGACAGGGATAGTGTACTGTACATCGCATGCATTTTCACAACAAAACAGCATGGTGAGGTACAGTTGCATGGAAGAGTTTTGTTTTTGTATGAAATTAAGATTCATTATTTGCCTAAATATTCTCTCCATTTTGCTTATGACCCTTTCAGTATCTGTAGAATATGAGAAAATCTGGGAAGTTAAAGCTACAGAATTTAGAACATACACAAACATCTGATTGTAGACATTTCAAACACTCCAACAATTTAGGGACAGCATTGCCAAACTATTTTGACATATTTTCATTTTGTTGCCAACAAAAACGTGTAAAAAAGACCTTAATACATAATAGCCTCTCACCTTCAGCTTGCCTCCACTCAGCTCTTCGCTCATTTTTAGTCGCGCATCCACAGTTCTCTTCAGGTCTCTTTGCACACGTCTGCCAAAGTCCCTGAACATGGTGGAGCCTCCGGAGAGCACAACGTTCTATGTAGAATGGGGAAAGAGGTCATGTTAAACAGCCAATGTACCTGTTAGGGTGACTTCAGCAGCTACATGCGAGTGTGTTTACTAACCTTGTATAGTGGACGCCTGACATCAATCGGGCAGTTCTGAATGACTTCATCCACCACCTCTGAAATAGGCTGGGTGAAATCTGGGTTGGCAAACTAATAAAAAAAAAAAATACATAGATGTCATTAAAGCTCTGATAGGGAAGCTCCCAAATCTGAAATACTAAAAAAGAAATGTACTGCACCTCAGGATGGAAGAAAATCTCAGGCCCCAGGAAGCGCTCATAGCCGACATCGATGGAGAACCCCTTCTTACTGATGGCGTTGATGCCTGTGTACTGTTTGATCCACTTGGAGCCGTCCGTGTCGTATTTGTTAAACTCTTTAACCAAGTCGGGGCAAACATAGCTAAACCGCTCCTAAAGTGCAACAATGCAGAGCAAAATACACTATTAGCAATGTTGCTTTTTCACCTGTAGTGCTGGCCAGAGAAGAATTAAAACATGTCTTTCAAACTTCCATGACTTTTACAAAAGACATTCTTTTGTTTAACCACGACCTTTCCAGACCTTAAAAACACGATTTCTACAGTCCAGTATTTTTCCAGGATTTCCATGACCCAGTATGGACATTCTACCACAGGAAGTGACAAATCATAACACGAGTAAGCAGAAAGCAGTAAGTCAGTGCTGAGTCGGAGAAAGCACCAATCTGTTTCCCTTTCCCACCCTGGCCGTATGTAGTACGCTTGCATCACATTATAGCGTTTCTGACACTGACCTTGACAGCCTTGGCAGTCTCCAGGGATTGTTCGGGAGGGATTCCCACTTCTCTTTCCCTCAGCAGCTGTTGGATGAAGTATGTGATGTCTCGACCAGCGATGGGGATGTGCTTTATGCAGCTACCAATGACATAACCTTCAGCCTGGAAGCCAAAGGCACAAGTTTTGGTTGATGAACAAACTTGTCTGCCACCGATTGAAGTCCGTTTGTTATTTTTTAAATATATTTACCACGGGGATGACGTGTGTGACTCCATCTCCACTGTCAATTACAGTCCCAGTCAGTGTCCTTTCCCCAACCTGTCTGGATGTCCAGGAGGCAGCCAGCGCCAAGACAGCCTGACACAGAAAATAAGACACATTGGCTTAATAATTAAGTGATACAGGTACAGCTTTTTTCTTTTCTTTTTCAGTAAATCTCCAATTTTTGGTGTGATTGATGGCAAAACCCAACTCAAGTATCGACTATGCAGCAAAGCAACTATGATAAATCAAAGGAAGATGTGAATCCTGAGCTGAATCAAACAGCCTTTTAATCTAACAAGTGAAAAGTGAATTCATTTATGGCATATTATGCGATTTCAAATGGCCAACAGTTTTAACCTGCACTAGCAGTCAAGAGTAGAATCTTGCTGCTACCTTTTTGAAAAACAGTCATTTCACACTAAGAGCAAATTTCCGTGCAGATTAACCACAAGGAAATCTATAAAAAAATATATTTTGTGCGTTATAATGGAATCTTGCACACCAGGGCAGACTGGCATTGTCCTGACTCCAGCTGAAGAGTTAGTGAAAGCTTGATCATTCTGGGGTCGGAGCCCCCTGTTTTATACATTCAAACAGTGCTACGGACATTCTGAAATACTGTCTGAACCGCAAACGATAGTCACAGCTCTCGGACGAGCCTGTGGATCTCTCCATGGATTGCCAAGATACGGATCCAAAACATTGTCTTTTTCTTGTATAACAAAGTCGTCATTGCTGTTATTTTCTAGATCCATTTTCTGTCTACGATTTGTTCTACATTTGGCTCAAAATTGGAACACAACAATGCACCAGACTCAGTCAAATACTCCACAAATCAATGTGCACCAGTATGGAACTAAAATGTCCATGGTAAATATTAAATATTAATAAGCAGTGCATGTAAGAACAGAAAATTAGGTCCTTGGTGGGAAATTTACTTTTTGGCTGGTGGCAGCTGTTAATTTCAGGTCATGGAAATGCTCAAAAACATACCTGGACAGCAATGTAGAGACCTGGGACATTAAAGGATTCAAACATGATCTCTGCTGTGTACTCTCTGTTTTCTGGAGTGTTGAGAGGAGGCTCTGTCTGCAGAGAGAGACAGAAAACTCAATTAATTTGGTGTAAAAATCAACTTAAGCCCTTTATATCCCCCTTTGGGACAGACACAGCTGTTGCGGTACAGCTTGTCAAAAAACAGTGTAGTGTGTGTGTGTAGTGAACTCTTTGTGTGTGTCTCTGATCTTACCAAGAGGAAGTAGTGGTCTTCAGGTTCTGCCCGCAGGTACTTGAAGATGATCTGCTCCATAAACCTCTCCATCAGGTCCCAGTCTTCAATTATCCCGTGACGAATGGGCCACTGGAGACAAGGGGAGAAATCACTTAACACCAATCTCCTCAGAATCAGAATCTGGGTTTATTGTCAAGTAGGTTTTCACATACAGGGAATTTGCTTGGACATGTTGCTGCTTGACATAGCAATAGATGCGGTACGTAGTAGACATAGTAGGCATCTCCTAAAGCCTAAATTAGCAAATAGTGTCTGGTTCAGTTAAGCACTCCTCTCTACCTTTGTTGCGTATGATGGCTTGTCAATGGCTTCGTCCCCGATGTAGAAGTCCAGATCATCGACTCCCTTCATCATCCTCCGCTGGGTCTGGTCTCCCACCTTTGCTGACTCTTTGATTGCAATACCTAAAATGTGAAAAAGATTTTGTGAGAATTTTGATGAGACTATCACAATATAGTGCCAATATAGATGGGGTGTTTGGTCCAGGGCATGCACATCCGGGAACAATGTTTATTGAATAAACTGCTTTGTATTGTAATTCAGCATACAAAATTGTATGTCACAAGTCACAATATAAAAAAAAAACAGCTAGCAGATATGATCAGAGTTATATCCTGGCAGGCCTGTAGACATTGCATATTTTTGCACATGGAATTTTTTACATTGTAATTGTTTCTGATAGTGTTTGAAAATCTACAGCTGGAATTCCATACTACTAATAATCTGCAGGAAAATGACAGAGGTGAAGGTGAAGCAATTAAAAAAAAAATAGAACTGGTTGGCAAAAAATAAATTGTCAGATTACGTCGACAACGCTGTAAACACAAGAGGGATTGAGTAGCCGTTTCATTTTACTCTACCTTTCATAACAATATTTCTGTGAAAACACTCACTGCATTGAGCAGCTGTTAATTTGTTGTTTTTAACAATTTATTCTTTTGTCAAGCAAAAGTCAAACTATTCACACTGTTAACAATAATGTGTTTGTGAGATTTGTTCACAAAGATTTACATTAACAAGAGCGCTTTATCAATGTACCTGCTGTGACTCGATCCTAGATTTACAGGCAAGTCTCAACAGTTTTCAGAGACAACCGGTACATGACCTACTAAAGAGAGATTCTACTGCTGAATAACAATGTCATTTGACGTGGACAACAGTTTTTATATATCCTAAAATCCATTGTAGCCATTACCTATATTAAACTGTCTTTTTACATCCCTTAAAATTCTTTTTATTGGGAACACGTGTAAGGTATCATTTTGTACAAATTTCTCCAGAATGCATCCCGATATAATTGGTATCTTTTGTAACATTGGGCTTTACACTAAAGCTTAAAATAAACATTATGAAGATTGACTCATTTGTGATTACCTCAAGTCCTTATTCACTCATAAAATGTGCACTGGCACCAGACAGTGTGACCTTTTTTTCCCCCAATATTGTGCAAATCTAATAGATATAGTATCAACCTGTATGTCATTGCCTAAATACACTGATGAGCTGATCAAAACAAATTAGTGCTTTGGACACTATACTTACATGAAGGTATAATGAACTGTGGTTCTGTGTTTCCCGCATAACCAAGCTTTGTGTATCTAGGGAAGAAAAAAGAACGGTGTTGAAAATTATTCTTTCAGCTACTTGTTTGCTTAAAATCGTATAAAAAAAGGACACTGTTGGCAGAATAAAGGCACCTTATGATACGGAGAACAGTGTTTCTACTCATTTGTGTTACGAATGCTGACCGTGGAAAATAGAGGCTTTCGGGAAATAACATTAAATACATGACTGGAGCACTTAGACACGTACTAATAATGGCGCTTTTCGGGAACAAGCATATGATAAAAAGTTGACGAAAATAATGAATGAAGGTAGTTAAACCACCTGTTAACACGGCCACTAATTTATCCCTTACACTTCCAAATCTGCAGGTCCAGGAAGTAACCTAGCTAGAGTAGCTAGCCACTGCTAACTGCACGGACAAAGCGAACATTACTAAGTTTTACGACACACAAAAGCAACGTTATTGGGCTGTGTAGTCCCGTTTTAAAACATTACCTGTAGCTTAACGCATGAAAAACAAACAAAGAGCGAGCATAGGCGGCTAAGCGGCTAACGCTAGCAACCAGGCAGGGCGTTAGCTGGAAGTTTGACAGCAGCTGGCTAATGCTCCTCATTTTTGACTTACCCTGTGCCACAGTCAACAACACAAGCCGGTAGCCGACCAGCCATGTTTGCTCTGCGTTGATCAAACCACGACCAGATATATCAGTAGCTCGTTGTTGAAGGGTTTAATGAAATTAATGGAGAAAAACCGATGCAAAAAGAATGAATAGCAACTACTGCCGACGCACGGACGCTTCCGGGTTCTGCACAATTTCTTCTACTGCAGGTTGAGTGCCCTCAAAAGTAAAACACTGCCCCCACATGGAAAGATAGTACTATTGCAAATTGAATTAAGCATGAAATTTTAAGAATATTAACCTCTTACACTCTGATCACCAACAATGAGTAAATCATAAATCGTCCCTATGCTAAATTGCAGCAAAAACCAAAAGATACCAAATATATTAGGATGCATACAAGGGAAATCTGTATAAAATGTGTACCCACCACATTCGGAATACATAGCATTTTGAGTGAAGTACATAAAGTACATCTTTAATTAGGCTTACTATATAAAGTTTCTCAGTCTATTCAAGAAAGTTTCCAAAGTGTGGAAAGGAAAGGATTTTTTTTTTTCAATAGCACGGAGAGATTCTGTAGAAATTCTGAATCAATTTGTGATCAAGATATATCAAACAAATATTGATAAATCCTTCGCTAATCTCTCATGGCCCCATCAGCTAGCCTCACATGGGATTATTAAACCAAGATTGAGAAATTTTGATTTAAATTAACAGTATGGGCAATGATGTGTAGATTTAGTATAGATTTTGGGAGTAACTAACGTTAACTAACGGTGGACATTGTATTTGATACAGTTCACAAATTCTATGATATATTACATCGTCAAAAACAACATTGTGAAGCACACTTTAATGAAATATATTTTCTATCGTCTTTGCTTTTCCAGCCACTTCTAACCCTGTGACTGCAGCAGATGATATCGGTGATTTAGCAGCCATCAAAGGATAGAGAAAATGGTCCCTGACTGCATGGAGGGCCACTGATAAAGACGATATATGGCCAGTAATGGACTCTGGGGCTTGATTCTGGCCTCAGAATGCTTTACCATATTAGAGCCAATCCCGGAGCCTGAGAACATTGGCCCTTTGTCCGTAGGCAGACTCATCAGTCACAGAAGAGTCTGTTCACCACATTAAGTCTCCTAGAAAAGCCCTTGGCTCTGCTGCATCTGATAGAAACACTGCTTGTATTCCCTCTGTGGAGCCAACGTGCTTGATGGAATCTATATCAAAGATGGAGTTTACAACAAAAAAAGTTATTTTCCTTCTCTTGGGTTTTTTAGTTCAACTGAGTACGCTCAATAACACTGCGTTAAATCAGTTAAAAACTTAGTCTCTCGGAAGTGATAATGATAATTTTGTTTCATATGTGAAAACGAAGATACAACTTTTCCATTTATCTGTGCATTGTGTGTTAGATTTTGGAGTTTTGAATGAAAGAGATCAAGAAAATCAAAAAAAATAAGATAATAAATCTGAGAGACTCCAACACAATATCAATGCTTATGACAAACTTAAAATCTCAATCTCCATAAGATGCCGACCACACTGGTAATACCACTTGTTTACTGCTGAATAGTGTAATTGGACTACTTTTGAGTTGAGTTTTTTTCTGATCCACATGCCACCCATTGAGAACATCGAGGCAGCCTCAAGTACCTCAGACAATTTGTCTCTGGCGGAACGTCCACGCACGGAACAATATTTACACTCGACCACACGTCTGTAATTTTGTGCAGCACGATCATGTAGGACGACGCATACAGGTATGTTAAAACCACATGACTCACCATCAGAAAAGTTGAAGACAGTAGATGATGACACGGAACCTCCTCAATATGTCCTCCAACGTCATGTCCTTCTACTCGGTTGTACATTTTTGAATGCAATCCCACCCAAATGCCAGATGAGCTTTTCATTCCACACCATGTTTTGAAGGTCTCAGTCTCAAACAAAAAGGACTCCGTAACCTTTTGAAATTATATTCCTTGTGTATTCAGATGCGGGAATATTGTTACATATGGAAATGTAAGTATTACTTTTTTTGTAATCAGAGCATCAGGGAACATATATATTAACGTTAAGCACTCATGATTGGTCTAAAAACTTTGCTTCAAATGCAACAAATAACGTGACTCACTGGTACTGGGAACATTTTGTCTCCCCCTTCACTCACTCTATGGAACTGAATGCAGGTAATATGGATCTTTCAGATCAATTTGAGAGCTTAGTTTTATAAAAGTTACAAAAGGCATTAAGAGTAAGCACATAAAATGAGTCAATGAAGGATGGTTTATTCAAGAGACACATCTCATTACCACTGTCCATCTTGTACTCCTAATGCAATGGCTACTTCTCATTTAATGACGCTCGACATTGATCAAGGTTTGGCATGATGTCAGCAGATGTGTGATGTCATCAATCACGTGATGCTCCCCACAAACGCAAGATAATAAGAGTCATGTCAGATTCCACAACATTCCACCCTGACAACCATCCTAGAAATCATCTTAAGCAAAAACAGTGAAGATAGAAGAGAATGAAGACCTTGCTAATTTTTTTTAACGTTTCTCAACACCAGCAATTGTGATCAAATGTGTGTGCATTTGCAGATACAGTAAAATCCTGTGGTTTGTGCTCTGGAACTACGCTGATGCCACACATCATCATCACCATCACCATCACCATCACCATCACATGTTGAGGAATTACAATGCAAGATGGTGAGGAGCAGTGGCTGTCTGCTGAGGGCCCCCCAAATCATGGAGGTCCTCACCCTATCAAAGAGAGGAAGCCATGCCACCGTACGAAAACACAGTTTCAGCTGCTTGTATCCACGATTTGGAGATTACAGTGTGATTGTGCCAAAAGGATGATGTCATCTGTAGTGATGCCATCCTTGTGTCCAAAATGGACAATCCAGAACCCAACAAAGCCTTGATATCTTGTCCGTGAAAGCCACAAACAGAAGAGGAGAATGCATCGTTGTCCTTTATGCCGAACTCAATCCAGTCGTAATTATAATACCAAATAAAATATTTTCTTATATTCCATTGGTGTTAATTTAGCAGAAGTGTATTATGAGACATGTGTTTTACCCAAACAAAACTTACACAGTGCCATGATGTTAATGACATGTGTGTTGGTAACGGCCTCATCCATTGCCACAGTATCCAGGTGTCAATCACATATAACACATGACTTCACCTGCACCAGTTTAGATGGAACGACAATAGTAGATTGATTTTGGTTAAATTATTTTTATTAAAAAAACATTAAAAACATCGTAATTGTTCTGCCCATTTATTTAGTTTCTAACTTTAAACAAATAAATAAGTAGACAAAACCTCTAACCGTTACACGGAACACGGAAATCCTGTAGAACACGGAACTCAGATAAGAAAATAATCAGGAACACACATCTCGCCGGGAAAATGGAGAACCTGCGGAACCGGAAACACAGGTGAGGAGCTATGCAGGTCGCTGATTGGCTGTAAAAAAAAAAAACGTGACGCAGAAAATCTGGAAAGCGGAACAAATCGGAGGACATCCTCACACACACGAGCAGAGGACAAGAGGAGAACGAGGGACGGAACAAGGATCAAGATATCTGCTGCTTGAGCTCTGCATCGAGGGCTTCGTTCTTTTGGGTCTTCTCGCTGAGCTGCGCCACGGAGGTCTCCACGGTGTCATGTCTGATGACCAACATCTCCTTCTCCTCTAAGACGACGGCCTTCTTCGTCTTCTTTTTCTTCTTGTTACTGGGCTTGCGAGTTGTCAGGAAAGTGGTAAAGTCTCCGTTGCTCTTATCACTGTGGTCCTTGAGCCTCTGATTTTCCTCATTGACGAGCTTTGTTTGTCTCAGAAAATGTTCCTTGGCTTTGTTGCACTTGTTGGCCTTGTCCATCATGACGCTGAGCTGCTCCAAGGCCTGGACTTTCAAAGCCTCCTCCTCGCTTCTCCTGGCACTTTCCTGTAAACAGACAAGGCAGAGAAGAAAATGGCTGTCGTGTTTCAACAACTTAACTTAACTCGTGAGTTTGCCGCTCTTTTAGTTAGAATCTATCAAGTATCAAATGCATACATTTTGTAAAACACAGACAATCTCAGCACCCAGTGAGGCACTGGGTGCAAATTAGTAGTGTGTAGACTTGTAATGAATCATAGGCATGTCTTGGGCTGAAAATAAATTGAACCAATCGGAGCGTCAGGTGCCAAGAGCCAAGTGCACTTGGATGCGGTTCAGTGCAATTTGTATCCAGGTACTGTGCAAATGTCTTAGGCCACCATTAGATTTGTTGTTTTAGCAATGCTATCATCTTTATTATAATACAAGCGGAAAATACAGGAAACGTGTATGCAGTATTAAAAAAAACTGTAAAAAAAAAAAAAAAAAAAATCAGAAAAGAACAACTTCTACAAGCTGAAGTTTCTAAACTTTAGAGAGCCTGGTTCCAAGGGAGGTCACACTAAATACTTTAGACTCTAAAGCATTTAGTATTTCCAAGAGAGCCTGAATGGAATGGAGCCC
The DNA here is from genome assembly GCA_900303265.1 of Brotula barbata. Taxonomy (NCBI): domain Eukaryota; kingdom Metazoa; phylum Chordata; class Actinopteri; order Ophidiiformes; family Ophidiidae; genus Brotula; species Brotula barbata. Next base: position 20,479 of record OMNV01004034.1, read on the forward strand.
TAATTAATGTCATTGATTACACCCGTATTTGTCCTACTTTCATCACTATTTACTGTCAGCATGACTGCAGGGAAAAAGGTCCATTACACCAAGTTAGATAGGGGCTGACCAAGACTTTTATGTGTGTGTTTGTGTGTGTAGCTATGGAAGATTTTATTGGACTTTTTTTAAAATTTTTGATTTCATACTGTATCTTTTGCCTGACCACCCCTCATTTTTAGACCAACATGCCCATGTGTGCACAGATGGGTGCACAAGCACTTGCTTTTTACACAACGTGAGCACTTGGTGTGAAAATGACCACTGCGGAGCTTTGCACCACTTTGCCCGGGGTTTGAGATTTGTTTACCTTATTGAATTGACCTCTCCAGTAGTGGACCTCCTGTTGGAGTCGGCAGAGGCCTATGTTCATTTCCTCTGCCTGCTCGATCCAAGAGGTCCTCTCAGCCTGGAGCTGGTTCCTCAGGTCACAGAGCTGCTGGTTGAGAGCGTCATTCTCGGCCTCCAACCTGCTGCTGAGATCCATGTTGGAGGGCGAAAATGTCGGTTCATTAGCACAGCCATTCATGTCATCGTACTCACACTCGTCATCCGAATCGGTATCGGTATCGAACAGAGTGCTGGGATCCTTAGCCCACATCTGACGCTCGTCCTCAGAATCGTAGTCGGCCCAATCTTTATCAAATTTCAGATAGTGACGGCGGTTCTTCTTCTTCTTCTTATCTGCTGCGGTCACCTCAGGCTCTTCCTCAGACACTGTTTCTGGTTCCCTCCACACCTCTTTCACCTTGCAGGTAGACAAGACATACAAAGAGTTTGGCTTGATGGGATTTGGGAAAGTGAAAGTCCTTTATCTCAAACAGGCCTGGGGTAGATGCTCACAAAATCTAACATCTTCGTTTGACACAAATCAATTGTGCGCCTGTACCTCATGGTTGTAACACGCCTCCATGCCACCGCGCTGAGCCTTCATCCCGTCTGACTCCTGGAGCCAGGTGGTCCTCTCAGCCAGCTGCTTCTTCGCGTTCTCCTCGGATGAGTTACTGTCCATGGTGGATCTCTGCTTAACAAACTCACCACCGGCAAGGTGTCACTGGTGGGAATGAATCCTGCTTCTTCTTTTTTATCAGCACTTGGCAAACCAGCTCAAGTTTGTGTCTCACAGCGTCTTTCTGTCCTACGGTGTCATTCCTACTTTAGTGAATGTGCTTCCGAAGAAACACATCTCACTGCGGGTACTTCAGCTACTTGGTATTTGGTATTTGGCATTTATCAAGGTGCACAGCATGATGTCAGCGATGTGTTTTGATGCGATGTCATCAAACTTATGATGCTACCCTTACATGTGATGTAATAATAAGAGTCATGTTGTCACTGTGGATGCGAGACAGTGAGGATTGCAACTGTGACAACTCCCCAGAACCGAGAGACAACAGAGGGGCTCACTCTCTCAGCTTCCTGCTCAACCATCTCACCTGTCTTCAATCAGCTCATCTTCTCTCTCAGTCTGCAACCAGTGTTCATCTTGCTCCAATAAATCAACTCTGTCTCTCCATCCACTCTTTATCAGATTGCTACGTGTTTCCTTGTCATAACTCTTGAGCTGAATACTGTTCTTCCTTGTTCCGTGTATTCTTATATAGATTTTTGTGTTGTTAACCTCTTCTTGTTTCCTGGATTGTTGCCTCAGTTTAACCCTTGAATTGTCTTTACCTGTGTTCGGACTGCTTACCTGTTTATGAATTGTTCTGACTGGTTAAATCCTGGCACTCTTCCCCGTACATCTCTGTTTCCGTATACCTCTTGTGTTTGCGTCCCTCCTGAGTTCTTAACAGAACAATCCAGCC
>OMNV01004041.1:1889-24894 GCA_900303265.1 Brotula barbata
TTTTTCATCAATATATCCTGAAGTATTTACCTCCCATCACTCACTCTGTCTGTTTATTTTCTATGGGTGTGTCAGTGTCACCATCCGGTGTGTGTGTGTGTGTGTGTGTGGGTGTGTGTGTTTGTGTGTGTGTGTGTGTGTGGGTGTGTTGGGGGGGGGGGGGTGGTGTGTGTGGGTGTGTGTGTGGGTGTGTGTGTGTGTGTGTGTGTGTGTGTGTGTGTGTGTGTGTGTGTGTGTGTGTGTGTGTGTGTGTGTGTGTGTGTGTATGTGGGTGGGTATTCAATAATGAGTCCCTCAGGAAGCGTCTCCCTGCTGAGTTCCTTTAAGCTGATTCAGGCGCCGGCTATATCAGGTACCTGCACTGCTGTTTATATCAAAGCTTCCAAGATATAGAATTTCTTTGTTTTTTCAATAATGTATGAATTATTTTCTACTATACTATATCAGACTAACTCAAAATCTGTTTACGCGGACCACATGCTTTAGGGTTTAATATATTAAACCAGTTTTACCATGGAGTAAAAGCAGAGAAACAAACACCAATATGTCTGGACCTTCTTTTGATCAATTTGTTATTACGATATTTCTTTGTTTGGGAAATTCACATTCATCTACTGTACAAAAGGTTACAGAAAGACTTTATTATTGCTCTTTTCATGATTGAGGTGAACTGAGTTAGTCACACACACCCACACACACCCACACACACTTTCTGCTGAGCACTATAGATGATGTTCTCATAGGAGTGCCCAAAGATGCCGAGCACAGCAGGTGATTATTAAGCTCTGTGGTGCTGCGGATGCTTCTTCTTCTTACTTCATTCGCAAATTTTGGTGTTGTGCTTGGATCTTATTGAATGAGGAACACGCACAAAGATGTCTAAGGCTACCAAAGCAACTCGCTGTATGCAAGTCAGCATCATCTGTTGCACCCCATCTCTACTGAACATCTCTGTCAGTCGCATCCACCAGGTGGAAACTGTGGTCATGCATCCGCGAATGGCTGCCATCTAGTGTTAAAATGGAGTTTGTGTCCAATAAACGGGTGAAGACAGTTACTATATAAACATTTATTCACTGTACAGTGGTCAAGAATTCAAAATTAAATCAATAAGTTAGTGATAATACAAAAATACCTTTGCACTACACATATACATAAACATAGTGTGTGTTGTTATTTTTGTGTTAAAAAAAACAATGAGCGTGCGTATATATCTAGTAAAAAATCTGGTAGAAGAAAGTAAACCAAAGCACCACTGATACAAAGACATATGCAGTATCATTTTGCACCACTGGCATATTTTAATATTTTTTTCCAAAAAATAGCATTAGTAATCTCCTTTTTCTGTTTATAGTCTAGATTTCAATTTATTACTTTGTGCAAATATCAGGACTAAAATAAAAACAGGCTCCTGTGTTACGAGAACCAGCACAGACCAACAGCATGAGGGAACAGAAACATCTTTGGGATTTATCGTATTTTCTCCTATATTTGGCTTAATGGTTGAAAAAACAGGTAAGATGACCCACGGGTACGATGTTGCATCAGCGCATAAAACAGTATACGTTGCTATCAAAAAGACATTTTATAAATATCCCTTGACCCAAGCATCTATTTTACAGAGTCCATGGAGGCAGCAGCTGAGTGAGAGGATGAAAACGATGTAATTATGACACATGAACTGTTAGCGGTTTACACAGTGTAAAAATGTGCAGCTGACACAAACATCCCTTTATCAACGTTGTTAATAAATGTTGGTGTCACAGGCAGCGTTTGATTGATCTTGGCGTTATAAACAGTGAAGTACTCCTTTAATAGGACTTTTCTCACATCCGTCCGATTATCAGTCACTCTTTTCGCTTTTCAGTCACTACGATCGGCAGTCACGACGTTTTAATTAAAGACGTGGAGTTCAATGGGTGCGACTGTGAAACAGGGACTTTTTCCAAAAACGACATAGGGGCCAATTCTTTCATGTCACAGACCTAAAACACTCACAGGGTTGAGGACTTCAACGGTTGCCATGAGTTACTACGAGTTCATTGGTTGGTTAATGACCATGCTAGATGTTTCCGACTAGGTGAGCAAAACCTCTCAGAAGGTGTTGTGAGGGCCGTGTAGCAGTGTGATGGTGTCTCCCTCAAGCAGATTCAGCTGTTTGCTGAGGTGGAGGTTAGGACAGTCCCTCAGAGCACGGAGCTATAGATGGCCACGCAACGAAGGACAGACGTGAGGACAGGACAGTCAGGACACAGCCAGAAAAATAATTTGTCACTGCATTGGATCAAACTTTGAAATGATGTCCACACGGGACACCGAGGAAGTATAGTGATATAAAATAAACAGGATTTACCGTTCTTTGGCCACTAGAGATGAAGGTTTTCACTGAGGCCTGGAATCTACAGAGAGAGTAAAAGAATGGATCTGGAATACTTCTAAATTGGAAGTCATTCCAATGTAACAAAAAGGAAATACAGATGATAATAATTCTACAATTTTCGTTCTACACTCATGTCTCATGTACTGCTGAAAGTTTTATTCACTGATATTTACTTGGATTTTATTTGAAATTATGTAGCTAAAAATGAGCAAAAAAATTATACAAATTTTAAATGTATAATCTGATTAGGTCATTCACGGCGGCCACGCGGCTGGATGACGTAATGTTTGTATGTTTGTATTTTACAAATTTTATGGCTGTATGTTTTTCTATAAGCCAAAGCTTCACTTCGCTGAACTCACATGCTGACCGAGGTCACCGTGCGGTTTGTTGGCAGGACTTGGAGGCTGAGAGCCGGTGCGGCTGGATGGACGGTGGTCTGTCCTGACCGAGGCTCTGTACACAGCGTACACACTGTTTGAACTGAGACCATTAGCACCCAGAGTCTGGATGCTGATGTGGACTGGAACACACAAGTCAAGATTTTCCAGAACGCACTGGGAAAAGAGAAGCATTATTACTGTACGGTTTGTTCTTGAAGGAAGTAATAGGATGAAGGTGTGATGAGTCAGGACACAATCTGATACCTTGGTGCAGGCTGAGCTCAAGACAGATTTGTGGAAATCGCCATCTACGAAAACCTGCAAAGTAAAAAGAAACATTGGACATAACCGTAGTCTTTGACACCCACTGGTAAAAGGAGTTAAACATAGTGTGCGTACCCTGTACCCATACACAAACGTGCCATTACTGCAGCCCAGCTCGTCCAGCAGCGGCCTCTCCCAGCCAATCATGAGGCCGCTCTGACCGACTGTTTGGATGACCTCTATAGAGCCCACCTCCGCTGGAGCCTCTGCGAGGGGTCAAACAAAGACAAGGGAGGAAAAGCTTTGATCTCTCAAAGGTCATAGAGGAACAGAGGTCGGCCTGTGTGAAATACTGGACGCAACTAAATCATAATACACTGCAGCAGCCATCACACACTCACACAACATTTCAGATGTTGTTGTAATATTATGTTAGTGCTCTACCTGGCCTTGGCCTCGGTGTTTTTGTGGCGTCTGGAGAAGCAGCAGATTTTCTGGCAGACTTGACGGATCTTTGAGGAGAGCTCGGGCTCGATTCAGCGCATGAGAGGGCCGATACGAAGCTGTCACGTCCAGGGGCAGCACCATCCATTTTAGAAATCAAGTTAAAAACATTCAAATTGCAGGCAGCTGAAATGTTGGGGGCAGTCGTGTCCGAGGCAGTGGTCTCCGGATTGGGATCGGAGCGTTTTAAGACTGCAGGAGAGAGAGGGGCGTTCGGAGAGGTAGCGGTCACGGGAGTCGTAGGTTTGCTTCTATCTGATACTAAAGAGATGGGAGCGGTTTGTCTTGGGGACACTGGTGGTGTGTTTAGGGTAGATTTGGCTTTGCTAGGTGCAACAACGGGAATACCAGAGTTGGCAGAACCGGAGCAAACAGAGCGTGTAGCGGTACAAACGTCTGTTTTACGAGGAGGGCACGTAAACTTGCTGGAGTTGAGCGTAACTTTGGCAGATCTTGCGGCGACTGCAGTAAAAAGTGTCGTTGATGTATTTTTAATGGTTCCAGATTTTGTTGTTTCTGTTGGAGTGTGTTTAGTGCTGACTGGGTTTTGATTATTAACGCTGACGTTCAGCTCCGTGGGGAAAGAAGGTGAGAGGTGTTTTCTGGGCTGCTGTCCTCGTCCCCTGCTGACTGGAGCCTGGGAATAAGCACATTTATCAGATACATACAAGAACGATGTGTTGTGTTTAATTTTTATATTTTTTGGATTTCTAGAGGAAAGTGACAATAATCAAATCTGTGTATTATAGAATATTCACAATTTGTACCTGGAAGCTGCTCAACAGAGTCTTCTTCAACTGCTCGTGTAGGTTGATGATCTTCTCAGGACTACTCAGCCTCCTGCTTGGACTTCCTGCTGAGGAGGGAGGAGCTGGACATGGGGAGGAGCCCCTGCCCTGGAAATTGGCCGGACCTGGGGAGGATCCTCGTTTCATCTCTGGAGTTTGGATTGGCCCACTGGCAGTGTGAGTCAGCTGTGGTGGCAAAAAGTCTATCATGGTTTGACAATTTTTAAGTAACTACAACTATCTTTGTCTGGCAAACATGAGTATTTGTTTCACCTGTTTACGGGAATGCTGTCAAAATGAATAAAACGGATACACGGAGTTTGTACTCTCTCACCTGTGTTGTGTTGTTCAGCTCAGACACATTCATCAAAAGCTCCTTTGGTGCTGACTCAGCAGGTGATGGCACCACCTGGACACTGGCACACTCTCGCAGTGGTGATGTTGGCACAGCTGAGTTGGCATTTTTCTTCAGAGGTCCTGTTGGGAAATGTAGAACTTCACCGCTGCAGGCTTCAACATTTGTTGTGTAGTTTTCACTTTTTGCCTCTCCACTCTTAACTCCAGATTCAGGTGTGAACCTGAATGCAGGGGAGCAGCTCTGATCCGGTGTGAGTCTCTCGGCGTAGTCAGGAAATTTGTAAGTAATTCCTGCAGTAATCTCACTACCGTAATCGTGGATGTTTCCAGGTGTGAATGTAGCAGTGTAGTGCTGCAGGGTGGCGTCACTGAGCAGCTGCTCCACCCGCAGGGTGAGCATGGGGTCAACACAGCCCTGCCTCCGCATAGTTTTCATCATGTGACGCAACAGGCTGTTTCTCTCTTGACACTTCACCACCAGGCACATCAGCTTGGCCTGTTATTGGACAAATCGCCTCTCAGTCAAAATTAAACACCAGCGGCAGCCCAAACTAAGATCAAAATGTCTTAAAATGACAATAACATACAAATCATCTGACCTAGAGGTCAGTCTGTAATGTGTCACCCCATATGATAAAGCATTGAAAATATAATGAAATGCTTTGTGTACATAGCTCACCTTTAAAGGAGCTAAGTCCAGATCCGTTTGGCTCTTCTTCTTCAAAAGTGCATCGTACTTCAAACAAAAGCACAATAAAGATATGAAAACAAAGTAAAAACTGATCTGACCCACTGTAAGAGTGTATAGACAGCTGACTGCTTACCTTGGCTCTCATGTCATTGTAACGTGTCCGGAGTGTGATGAGCGTGGTGGTCAGCTCGTCCTTGGTCCCCTTCCCTCTTTTGAGAGCGATATACTCTGAGTTCAGCTCCTCTAGAGCCACTGTCTTTGGGTAAAAACACACACAGACACACAGGTAGATGCTTACCAGCCTCAAAACATTGATGCTATTCATTTTCATTCATATACTGTATATAAATGCTCATTAATTCAAATACTAAAAATGCATTTTCCTAATATTGTGACAGTAAATCAAATGTGTCATTCGCAGCTACTCCTAGCAAATGTTGCTGTGAGTGTTTACTGTGGCAAAATCAGCAGTAAGAATCATCATCATCAGCTCTACAAAGAAACGCCTCCAGACTCACTTTAGCTCTGAGCTGGGCTGCCAGGATCTTGTGTTGTTCCTCGGTCTGCACCTTTTCCTGGGCCAGGCCTGTCAGTCTGCTCTGCAGCTCCTTCATCTACAGCAGACACATCCACTGCGTCATATAAACACATAAAAATCACTGCTATTCACCCAGAGAAGGCTCTGAGGAACAATACTGAAGCCCTGAGTGATACTAGACAAACAAATTGGTTCAGACTGAGGGATTTATAGTGTTTTAAGACTTTATATTGAGTTAGGTCAGGCTCACGTTATTGAATTACAGCTACTTAAGTCATCAAGAGGGATTGATACTGTGGATGAGATAACTAAGGCTGTGGTAAAATGTCGATCTAGCAGCACATACTGTACCTGTGCTGTGAGGTGGTTGTTCTCCTTCCTGGTTTCTTCCATCTGATTGGCTACATCACTCATAATTAGCACCTTGTTAGCTGCTTGGGCTGCCTTCTGCTGTGCCTCCTCTCTCTTGGCTTCAGATTCTTTCAGCTCAGTGCGCAAACCCTTGGTCTACACACACAGGCACGCACGCACGCACGCACGCACGCACACACACACACACACACACAGAGCAACACATTAACAAGAAATGGCTTTAATCTAAAACATTGTGTTGATTTTGTTAGGATAATCTCCTCCACGCCCATGGGAGCACCATTGTACCAAAATGAAGCTGCTGATTTTTTAATCTCTCAGATTAATAGGTAATACAGATATACTGTATATACCATGAACAAAACATGACTTGTGTCTTAATTACCTGTAAAGTGCCATGAGATAACTTTTGTTGTGATTTGGCGCTGTATAAATAAAATTGAATTGAATTGAATTGAACTGAACTGAATTAATCTCTGCTGCTGCAATGATGCAACGTCTTCACTGAAGTTACCAAAGTAAAGCTTTCTTTACGTCCTTCTGTTACAGCAGAAATTCTCCCTTAAGAGATGATGGAAGAGGAAGTCCAGACTCACCTCGGAATTAACCTTGTCCAGTTCATCTCGGGACGTCTTCAGTTCCGCTCCCAAAGCGTCAATCTCTCTGATCAGATCACTTTGGTCCTGTTTTCCATCCTGTGCAAGAACAACAGTAAGCATGCATGATGATCATCGTGATCGGATTATAACTCCATTTTCATACCTGTAAGGACTGTCCTGTGTATCCGTGGTTTCCTCGCTCTCCTCCATCTATGTCCTCTGCCCTCTTTGTCATACCAGCCGGGTTTTGATTGGACAGCTGGAACTCCTGATTCCTCTGCTCTGGTTGTGATTGATCAGGGGGAACAGCAGACTGCAGGTTGTTTCTCTCCTCTCTTAAGCTTTGAAGTGACAGCACGATCTGTTTCTCCTCTCGTTTCAAACAATCAATTGAATGTTCAACTCTTTCTTTCTCCTGTTTCAAATTGCACACAGACTTCTTCAGGTTGTTTTCTTCTTCCTCTAAAGCGTGTAATGATCGTTCCTGGCCTGTTCGTTCTTTCAGACTCTGGAGAGAATCGGTCAGCTCATCTCTCTCCTGTTTCAAACTGAGAACCATCTGGCTCAGCTGCTCACTTTCTGTCTGTAAACTTTGGAGTGATTTCTTGACTTCATCTCTCTCTTCTTTTTCACTCGAGAGAGATTCAAACAGTTTCTCCTTTTCTCTTTTTAGGCAAATTATTGACGTAGTTAGCTCCTCTCTCTCCTCTTTCAGGCCACCCATGGACATTACAAACTGTTCTCGCTCGTCCCTCAGACCACAGATCGCCCTGGTCAGCTGCTCCCTCTCCTTTTTGAGACTAGCCAGAGATCCAGCGATGCTGTCTTTCTCCTCCTTGAGTCCCCAAACTGTGCGAGTTAACTGCTGCTTCTCTTCCGTCTGCATTTGGACTGAGAGCACCGCTTCTCGCTGCTCCTCTCTCAGAGACTTTATGGAGCCGGTCAGTTCCTCGTGTTCTTTCTTCAGGATCTGGACCGACTTGGTCAGCTCATGTACTGGACGAGTCCTGTCACACGATGAATCATGGCATTCTTTGGATGAAACTGCAGTTAAAAAGTTGATTCCTTGATTGGACATTGATGGTGGTTCTGCTTCTAGTCCATTGTCCAACAAACCGTCCACGCATTCTTCTAGATTGTCCTGTTGAAAACTCTCTCTTCTTGCTATTTCAGCTGTGTTTTCTCTGTGCACTCCAACGATTTCCTTACCACTTGAACCCTGTGATTCCTCTGCATGTTGTCCGCTCTCCTCCAACCTCTGCTGCAGATCCATGATGGTGTTGAGGTCATCCTCAGTCTTCTTGGTGAGCTCAGTGATCAGACAGCTTTGTTCTTGAATCTCCTGCTCCATCCTGGCTCCGTCCGCCTCTCGCTTGGAGATCTGATCCATGAACTGCATTTGCTCCCTCTTGATGTCCCCCTCTCTGACCTCAATGTGAGCCAGTAGCTCCTGGATCCGGTCTGCCAAGGCCCGGTTCTCCTGATTCAGGGCCTGAACAAGATCATCCTGAGAGATGGCAAGAATTGCATCTTGGGTGACAGAGGTCTGACTAGCACCATTGTAGGGATGTTGTGTAATCTGCGTATAGACAAAGGTAGGATTTTGTTAGAACTGCAATTTGGAATTGTACGCAAGCCTAACACAGTAGTCCCCTTGCAGAATAGCTGTAAATACCTTATCTGCTGAAGGCCTCTGCTCCTCCTCTGCTTCTTGTTCCTTTGCACGCTTCCTGAGTTGTATTTTCAGTTGTGCGTTCTCCTGAGTCAATCTCTGTTGCTGCTCTTGGGTTTGCTGCAGAGCGACCTCCAGGCGGTCCCGCTCATTTTGAAGGTCTGCACCCCCAAACCCCAAGCTTCTGTACGCCTCGCTCAGGGCATCAGATTCCTCACTGGGGCTGTCCTCCAGGTTTAAAGCCCCTCCAGAGCACCAGGTCCCCAGGGTGAACTCGCCAACTTCAATCGTTTCTCTTCTCAGGGAGTCTCGGGATGAGAAGTTGTTTTTGAGTGAAGGCAGAATTTCTGATTTGGCAGATGATGAGCGAGCTACTGTGTTTTTCTGTTGGACCTCTGGTGGAGACTGGTGGTGAGCAAGTGACACTGCAGCTGAATGTGAGTCCTCTGAGTTCAGCTGGACCTGCAAAGAGAATCGGTCAACATCTTAAGTAGAAAAAGAGGAGAGTCCCTCACTCTTAATCTCAGACTCTAAACAATGTACCAGTGCAGACACACACAAACATACACTGCATCCCTAATGAAACACACTTGGCATTGCCCTTAGGTCGTTGCCTTTTAGACTGTCAGACAAACAGAAATATTCCCTGAAACCAAATATTTTATAAAAATAACAGGGCTTTTACTCTAGGGAAGAATTAATTTGTTTAATGCTTGTTTGAGATGAAATTTAAACAAATTTTCAGGTTACACACCTTTGCAGAGCTACTTGGTAAACAAAGCCTGATGGCAGTGTTGTTTGTGAGACTGTTAGCGGTCACAGAACCAGCAGCTGGACTGGATATTGGTGAGTTTGTCCCTGGAATGGAGTTTGTAGGTTCAGGGCTCATGGCTGCTGCTTTCCTGAGGCTGAGTTGGAGTCTTTGGTTCTCTTCTTTCAGCTCTTCAACCTCCCTCATCAGGGAGTGTTCACACAGCTTCAGCTGTTGCACCTCCGCCTTCATCTCTCCCACTTTGCAGCCAAGTAAATGGCCGCTCTCCTGGGCCTCCTGAAGTTGATCCATCAACCCCCTCCTCTCTGCCATCCCACTCTCCTCTCTCTCCAGCAGCACCCTGAGGTCCTCCTGCAGGCTCAGAATGAAGCCCTGCAGCCTAGCCTCATTTGGGCTCTGGTTTGTGTCTTTCTCTCTCCCACCGTCCGTCTCTTTCTCTGCCTTGCCCTCATCACTCTCTCTCCCTGCTTCTCTCTGACGTCCTACATTTTGTTGCCATTGCCTTCTCCTCTCCTCTCTTTTCTCCCCTTCCTCCTCTCCTTCACCCTCTCCCCTCAGGGACTGTATGAGTGGTAGGGAGCCAGCAGTGATCCTGACTGCACCGATGGTTGCCATCTTAGTAGCTGCAGCCACCGTCATGTCCAGCAGCTGCTTTTCTAAGGTGTAGACCCGGGTCTGTAGGATCTGCTCCCTGTCCCGAGCCACACTGAGCTTTTGTTGGAGCTGAGTTTTAAAGTTCTGAAAGTACTGGGACTGACGACTCATCTCCTCCTCTTTGGCCTTCAGCTGGTTTTGGCAGCGCAGCAATCGCTCCCTCCATATCCGCTCCCCTTGCTCCTTCTCCTGAGTCTGGGAGAGATTACAAGTTATCAAGCAAGATCAGTCTGAATGAGATTAAACCATAAACATGCAGAGAATAATCTAGAGTCTGACACTCTCTATGTGACATGTTGAGCTCAATGAGCGTTAATTGACCCATGTTGCTTTATGAACTCACATAGCAAAGTTCTGATTATTAAAGCTCTGTTATGTACAGTTTGTAAATCCATTACATCCACTGAAAAGGACAGAAGCATCTATCTCTTCCTGTTATGTAGTTTGCAAGTTAAGAGTCAATGTCAGATCGAGAGCACTCACCATGGTCCTGACCTCGTCCCGCAGCATGTGCAGTCTCTGGTCCAGCCTCTGAGAGTGTTGCATGCTGGGAAGGTGGGAGGCTAAGGCTAGCTGTAGCATGAGGCTCCTCTCTGATCTCTCCAACTCGCTGATCCTACCACGGCAGACAAGCTCACATTACATCAGCATATTAACAGGAGGCTTTAATGACAATTTGTCCATTTGATCTGAATCTCAAAATCTTTTTTTACCTCCCAGAATGAAAAAAACCCATCCAAATAAATCTTCATCTTGTTATTCCATTGTAGATGTTAGCAGAGGGCTCGCTAATCGGCGCATAGTGCCGTCAGCTGCATGTGATATGTGATATTACCTTAGTGTGTGTGTGAGCGCGTGTGTGTGTGTGTGTCACTGGATCCCCTCTCCCCCAGTCTCTCACCTGTTCTTCAAGTAGCCCTCACACTGGCCAGTTGAGTCCGCATTCTGCTCCAGGACCTTCAGTCTGTCACACAGGGCCTGAACGTCTGTGTCGGTTCCTATCAAGTCTGTTCCCATGGCAACTGAGGCGCTTGTGGTACTGGCTGTGTCTGCTGAGGTCATTTTATCCTCCAAGTGGATAGCTCAGGTCTCAGGTGAGGTTTACCTGCATCACAGGAATGATGTCAGGATTACCCAGAACACCTCAGTGTAAATTGTTACACATCCTCTGTGGTGTCCATCTTTATGTACTGTTTACATGCTCATAATGATCACAAATATAGACAGAAAAAACACACGCACAATCATCTATTATTCACAATGTTAACAGCTTGTCAAGCGTACACATCTCTCAAGTTACCCCACCGTCCGTTTTAATCATCGCCTTTCCCACCCCCACATTCCTCAAAACCCTCCATCCTGCAATTTACTGAGCCAGGTACTTTGGTTACTGCTTAACTCACATACGCAGTCACATAGCCATGACAAGAAAAGGTTGAATACCGAGTAACGTTTATGGATTCTAACTAAATAAGGTGCCAGGTGAAACCTTGTATTACTGCTGTAGTACAGTAAAAACTGCAAAAAGGCTAAAATTCTGAACTTAACCTGATTTTTGCTCTCCACGGATTGTAGACGGGATTCCACTGAGTTCTGTTTTTACTCTGTGAACTTGGTTGTTCGGTGGTTTCCTTGGAAACGCCACAGACGCTGGACTTTGCCAGACCCCTCCAAGTCCAGTCTGCACTCACTCCTCCCCATCTCTCAGCCGTCTCCTTTCACCCCTCCTCTTCTCCTCTCTCCATCTCTCCCTTTGCGATTATGCCCGTCCATTGTCTGGCTTGGCATTCCTTCAGCTGAGGCTGTAGCTCCTCTCTTCTCTTTTGAATATTCCTCTGAGTCACAGTTTTCTCTCTGTTCACAGTTTGTACCTCACAGAGGAGTTGCGGTTCATATTCCAGGTCCAAGAACCACCACAGTAGTTGTCATTTATAAATAAATCTTGCTTTAATCTATCTCATATGTATCTGGTTATTTATTACGTTTTCAAATATGCTTGCATTCCAAGTTAGGGTCTTCTGCAAAAAGTGCACGTTTATAAAAAAGGCCATAAGGTTTTGACAACCATTTACAAATGCATAAAAAACTATTAGGATGTGTTTCGTCCTCGCTTGCCTCCAGGGAACCTTAGCACCTGTGAAAGAGGAAAACACCTTTTACTTATTTCCTCATCATCGTTATTCTCACCATAGATTTGAAAAATTCTAGTACACAATAGGTGATATAGTATGAGATTACACAATGACTGTTAATGTTTGCTACTTTTGTTATTATATATGAATGATTTATCATTGGTAGTGAGTGCGTGTGCTACCTGATGTCGGTCCATGATCAGTTTCATTAAGGCCAAAGAATAAATGCTAAAGAGAAAAACAAAAAGAGGAACAAAAACTAAAGAAACATAAGGGGTCAACAGATCAAAAAAAGATAGAGAAGAAAAAGAGTTTATAAGAATATATAAGGAATCAATACAAATCCCACACATCAATATGATGTATTTCTGTCTATACACAATAAATGGACCTGTACCTTTTCCTCTATTTCCTTTATTTGTCTCTTTTGCAAGTCAAGCCTGTCCTCCAGATCTCTAATTCTCTGCAATGCACATAAGACACGAGCGGTTAGGAGGCCAAATGAACCCAAATACATTTCAAAGTCAAAAAGGAAAGCAAAACTATTCCTGCGCGTTTTCCCCAAAATTCTGCCTCCTTCCCACCATGCCTTCTGTTTTCACTGCAGGTACGACTCTGTCAAATAAGAACGAGCTACCATGGCAACTGAAAAGCTGGATTAGCAATGAACAGTGGGTGTGACGCCATCTTTGAGAGCGTAGAAGGCGTTTACAGCGACTTTATCTTAAAGAGCACTGCAAACGTCCTTCTTTTCAGGAGAGCAGGTCTGATCCAGCTCTCTGTCAGGGTGTCTAATTCTTTAGCAAACACACCGGGGACAAGAATTAAATCCTGAAACTACAACAGAAGCTTTAGAATTTCATGCATTTTCCAAAAGAACATTTGGTGTTGCTGCAATCATCCACACTCATGCTGAATGCTGCCATTAAACGCAGCTTATTCACTCACAAAGCTGCTTAGCTCTTAACCACTATTGAGTCAGCTGAGTGTGGGAAAAGCCTTTGTAGCTTAGGAAAATTAGGTTTTTTGGGGTTTCTCTACACTACAAAGGTGTGTAAACGTTATCCTGTCATGCTCTGTCATTTCTTTTATTCACTGTGTTTCATATGCAGCTGAGTTGAATGTGTCGTGTTTAGAGGTTAGGAGTGTTAGTAAGGTTTAACGGATTCAAAGGAAATTCAAGGTGCCATGGTTGTTGATGTTGTAAATGCATATAGTGTACAAGCAATGAGTGTCATAAGGGGTGGGAGAGGAGGGATATTAGAGGAGTGGAGGAATATTCAAACCACGGTGACACACACACACACACACACACACACAGCCACAATCTCTCTCTCTCTCACTTCCACTTTGTTTTCAAGTCACAGTTACAGGTAACACTTATTGGGATACTGCATCTTTTTCAGAGCACCAGAGGTTCCTTGGCACCAGGGGTCAGATTTAACGTAGAACCCTGACCGGATTTGTTTTAGTCTTACCTGCTGGGCCTGCTGTAGGAGCTCCATGCGCTCCTGTAAGATCTGACTGTCATACTGCCGGCTCTGCCTGAGAATCTGACGCCGCAGCTTGTCCACGGCTAGCCTCAGCTCCTCCCTCTGCCTGTCTGTCAGCGACTCGGCCATCGCCCGGCATGCCGGCTGCTCCTGCTGCAGAGCGCTATACAGCGTGGCCTCCAGCTCCTCGATCCTCTGCACAGCCACCACATACGCACACATACAGGTACACAAGCACACACAGCACACGCACACGTAGACATGCACATGCACGTGCATACACACAAACATGCTCAAGTGCCCACACACAAATGAACACACATATGGACACAAACATAAACACAAACACACACATACACTGTGACCACGGTAGATATGTGAAATGTTGTTCCACTTTATATTAGGGGTTATTTGCGCCTGGAATAACAGTGCTACATTTCTGCTAAAACACAGATACCATGTAAAGTGTTCACCAACACAATATAAAGTGGGACCAGAAACAAAAACCAACACTAAAACTACTAACCAAATTAAATAGTTAAAATTATATGGAGAGCGATGTGTGTGTTTAGTTCTGTAGCCTGTCTGAGTCAGGTTAAGTTAAAATGGAAGGGGGATATTAATTCAGAATTTTCAAATCAGTCACGCCCACTAATCCGACAATAAAATCCGATTAAATTCAAACTGGATGTCTGAATTCTTCTCTTCATTCAGACAACTACTACAATAGCTTCACTGTGTATTCATCAGGCGTTAAATGGCCGTGGGGATTAAAGCAGCGATTAGCCTTCTTTTAAAATAAGAGAGGTTTGAGCCAGAGAACAAGGAGCCAAATGGCCCAGCCAGTTCAGTGGCTTTGTTTGTTCACAGAATTTAGACGTCAATGTCAAAAGTAAAAGATGCAGTATCCCAACACGATATGA
Source organism: Brotula barbata (assembly GCA_900303265.1). Classification (NCBI taxonomy): domain Eukaryota; kingdom Metazoa; phylum Chordata; class Actinopteri; order Ophidiiformes; family Ophidiidae; genus Brotula; species Brotula barbata. Next base: position 16,412 of record OMNV01004041.1, read on the forward strand.
CAAATGTCTCCTGCATGGTGTATGTTTTAGCATCTGTGATGTTTAATGGGATCCCGAATGTTTACGTCATGCTGGAATGACAATGTGGCACCTCTGCATTCCTAAAGTGCTGATTTGTGAGCGATTACACCGTGTATGTGACCTTGGTTAATAGTGGGATTTAAACTAAAGGTATTGCAGGTAAAGCCAAACTGTTATAATGATCCAGGCTCCGTACCATGTAGGCCTGGTCCAAGGCCTGCTTCCTATAGTCCAACTCCTCCTCAAGGTACCCCTTCTGCTTACTGAACAGGTCCTGCAATAACATGGGATATTATGTTATTCATGACACGCTATCATGCAGTGTATACTTGAGGAAGATAAATAATAACTATCTCTGTGCAAATTCATCAAATTAAGGTACACCTGCTTTATGTGACGGACTGTCCCTCACCTTGTCATTTTCCAGGTCGATCATCTTCTGTGTGAGTGCAGCCTCTGTGTTATCTATCTGCTTCAACCACTGGAGTGGCACAAGGAGGACAGGGAAATGCTGGTTTTAAGGTTTTGGCGGAGAATTTACAATTTATTTACATTTCCAGGCTTACTTTGGCAGAAGCAAGCATTGCAATGGCACGAAGTGTCCACAGGGTGTCAGTAGAAACATAATATTTATGATCAAATCAACAGTGGTCAGGAGTATGCCTTCACTGACCTTCTCACACAGAGAGAGCACTGTCCCTGCTTGGATCACTGCTACCTGCTCCTCATTACGTAGATTCTGCAGGAAATGACACAAAGATGCTTTTAAGCTCCTGGATTTCGAGGGGGTAGTAGAGCTCATTTTAATCCAGGGAGGTGTTTGAACTCACCCCATTATCTCCCAAAATATCCAGCTTCTTCATCAGCTCAGGAATGATTACATCCTGCACAGGTCAAAACGAGATTGTACATTAACTGTGTATGCGTGCTAGATAATGGATGGAGAATCGATTCTGTGTGTGTGTGTGTGTGTGTGTTTTATCACCTTAACCCCCTCTTGGTGGCAGTAAATCTGAAGGGCGCTGTTGCTGTTCTCAGGGAATGCAGACATGTGGAGGTTAAGAGCGGGGGATCTGCGCTCCCTCTCCTACAGGAAGGATACAACATGTAATTACACATATAAAACTACAAATGTGGTGAGGATAAGATTCCAAAATTGAATGACATATATATACTAAATGTAAATGGGATGGTATGTGCAGAGTGAAGGCGGGCATTGGAGGATTTACTTACACAGTACTGAAAGAATGGTCAGGATCTGCCCAAATGAGGAAGGTGGGAACCCATACGTTTGAAAAGGGACGACCAAACCAAAGCAATAAGGAGTTTGAAAACACATGCTTAAAATCAAGAGCCAGAATGTGATTTCAAATGGACACAAAAGCTTTTGTGCTCACATTCCAAATGAATTGCGACACAAATACATTTTATATCCTCTAAATCTATTATGAGTTATTTGGGATGCATTTGATATCAAGTAGTTGCCAAATGCTTTCTAACTCTTCGTGGAAGTTATTTATCTTATTTCAGGATACATATGCCTTTAATAAAAGCAAAATTACAGAAAGTAACAAAGAAAATCCAAATTACAGGACATGAATGTGTTCTTGATGGTTGGACCACACTGATGACTTTAAATCAGAAATAATGACATGCATGCATAGATGAAAGACAAAATGAACAATGGTGGGGTTGGATGGTGCATATAAATACATTACTTTATTGAACCAAAAAATTATATTCAATTCAAAACAACATTCTTACAGTAATGAAAAAATACAGCTCTGTAAAAGGGTACAAACGCACGCAGCTGCCATGCAAAACGAGGAAACACAACTTCACACAGAGGAGAACCCAGATGTGTGTGTACAGTACGTGTGCATGTCTGATCAGTCACTGTATGTAGGTCATGCGTCTGGAGTGGAGATTGTTGGTGTCGCCCCCTGGTGACAGTTTGATGTTGGTACAGTCTCTTACTTCCAATTCAAGCACCCGGAATTCCAGCAACTCATTCTGGTCCCGAGCATCCTGAACCTCTGTCTGCAGCCGCAGCTCTGCCTGCTCCAGCGCACACATCTACAGGCACGCAAACACACAGACGCACTCTCATGAGATTAACTGAATTACAATGAAATGAAATATTGTGCTATTGATGTATAATTGAATAGAGGCGTGTATTAAAGGTGAGAATAGTCTAATGTCACCTACCTTTTCGTGTAGTTCCTGGTTGGTCCTGAGCAAGTACTGCTTCTCCTCCACCCATTTAGAATCCTGCCACAACGACCAAAGACAACTTCAGCAAAAAAGAACAGGCCAATCAGGGCAGATGATCCCTGACAGCAAGATGTTACAGCTGTCAGCGCCACAACCAGTCAACCCAAAGCCCACGCTGTAATCCAACATGATGCATGCAAATGTAGACACAGACAGGAGCAGAATGGCAGCAGCACAAATTTATTGATCCACAGAACAAGAATCCGACTCCCATGCGCAAAGAAGGAGCTGCATTCATTCTCAATAAGAGAAGAGACGCAGGACATACACAGATGAAATACAGCAGTGCAGTAAAACAAAAAATACACAGCTGGATCACAGGGGAACAGGCAAAGTGCAGTGAACAGGCAAAGTGCAGTGAACATGCAGCGAGACGTAACAAAGGACAAAGGAACAATAAAGGAGAGATCTGAATGTACAGCATTATAAATATTCAGTGTACACTTGAGTATTTAATATAGAAAAAAAGGTAAGATGGTCAATAACACAATTCATTTCTATCATCTTAACCTGAACACCTTGGCAAAAGCATGCTCTCAGATTTATCACTTTTGGATTGATTCTTCTACACATTAAAATAACATATTTTTTTACAATATGTCAGATATAATTCTGTCAAGGTTGTATATATCAGACTATTATCGAGGTTGTCTCAGCTCCCTCTCTGATCTCACCACTGAGAGGCAGCATGGGAAAAAAAGTCAACAGGAAGGAGAGGTGGAGGCAGAGAATGCAGATGCCAAGCACTGAAACCACAGAGACAGGAAGTGGCATCACAGGATCACGCGTAAGACCTGGTCAGCATAGTGCCAGCCCAGGAGCAGAGCAGCCACACAGACATGGAGGAGGGCCACTAAGAACAGGACCAGTGAGCTCCTATTCCCATCTCTTGACTTTGTTACCTGCCCCCTCTCGGCCAGGGCCTTCTGCAGGTCCACGATCTTGGCCTGGCAGCTGTTGAGCTCCATGTGCATCTGTTCACGTGTCTGTGGACGGAAGAACATTTTTGCCTATTGCATCAGATTCTCTTTCTTTTTCTTAGTGCAAGAGAAAACTATAAAGGAACCACATACTCAAAAAAAGCTATACGTGGGGAAAATATAATGTCTAATCATATAAACAAACATTGCTTTTCCATTTTCTATTTGTCCTACAAAAAAGACAAAAATGTTCATACCAGCTAGAGGAGAGGCAAAGGAGACAGGAAAGGAGTTACAGCTAAAAGACCACTAAGGTTTCAGTGGCTGAGGTGTGAAAGTGATAGTACGAACCCTGGCCTCCCTCTCAGCATCTAAAGAGCCTCCCGTCTGCTCCTGAAGGAGGGCATAGGCTCGCTGGAGAGCCTGGTACTCTCTGGTCAGCTGACGGAAACGAAGTTCGGACTCTTCGCGGGAAATGGTCTACGGTAATGAGGAGAGAGGGATAAAAATAGCAAAACATCAAATATTCTTTCAGGCTTATATGTTCATCTCTCAGACTGCGGTCAGAATAAGAGCTCCTATATTTTACCTGGTGTCTTTGATATCTTCCCTGTTAACACACTGATAGTAGCTTTTTCAATGTAGACAATTTCTCACCTCTTCCAAATCTTCCTCTGGGGTGGCTGGGGTGCGATCAGTCAGGTCAGTATTATAGGAGGTCAGAGAGGAGGTCTCAGAGTCGACCGACTCCTCATCAAATCCAAAATATGTCTCCACAACATGCCTCTGCAAAGAGGAGCAAAGGGGAAAAGACAGAGCCACACCGCATGATTGGACATCCAGGTTACACTACGCCTGATTCAGAGATTTCATTTTTGAAAGCAAAAAGAAATGACTTAATCCACCACACATCCCCCACACTTAGGTTACATTTCCCCCCAAAAAGGAACAGACATAACATATTCACAATTATCACCATTATTCATTTCTACTCAACACCAACGGTTCCTTACCATCGTGTTTGTATGTCATCTCCTGGCAACCAGAAAAGTAAAGGCAGACGAGAGCACACAGGCAAATAAAGGAAGAGAAGTAGAGGATGAGGAGGAAGTACTCCGTCATCTTGTTATTACTGTAAAAACACTGACACCAAGCTATAGACAATGTGTGTGGCTGCACACTTAATTTTTCAACTAAAGACACAAAAATCTCCCAGCTCAACTTGCAAATTCAGCATTTGATTTAAAATTTAAAAAAATGAACAAATTTCAAGTTTCCTCGGTGCCAAAACCTGATCCTCCTTACGAAAGTGAGAGTGGTTCCAGCAGTTGAAGTGGTGGGACAAAATGTGCATCGAGCATCAACAAACTCCTCCTCCCCTGGCAACACACAGATGCTTTACCTCCCTCTGATCTGAGGTACCGGCCTGAACATGCAAACACACACGCACATCCCTATCTGACTAATTATCCAAAACAATCACCTTATCCAATTACAGATCCTTTTCAATTTCCTCCTTGTTATTTGCACAAGCACAGAAGCCAGCTGCTGCATCATAATTCAGCTTTATTATCAACGGTGTGGTAAATATATTCTTGCTCTTATATGTTAATAAACATAAAGTGAAATAACAACAGGACAACAAATGATTCCCCATTAGCTCTGGGAATAGTGTGTGCGTTTCCACTCGGTTTAATGCTCTCAGTTGTGCTATCGTTATTGTCTCCTGAGCCCAATTAGACACACACAGACACACACATATGCACGCACACCAGCGAAACTGAATCAGTCAACCAGAGACAGTTGCTTGGTTACTCCACCACTGTACCCATGGTGTGCTTCGCGCATGTACACACACAGGCAGGCATGCACACACACACACTCACCTTAGAAAGTTTAAGAGGTTTCCTCCTATTCTTTTTGCTCATCAGCAATCGGTCACGTTCCTAAAACAACAACAACAAAAAAAACTGCATGGATTAACATTTAAGATAACAGTTCTGATGCTACAAACTCTCTCTATGAGTTACGCTAATAAATGATATACAACACTGCCCCCTGTTGTCTATTTCTATAAACTGTGAGAGAATTTGACCTGAATTGAGATGTAGTACTGTTGGATTGAAGACTACATAACCGCAGAGATAGTGTTTGTGTGGGTGTGAGGGTGTGTTTGTGTGGACATAATTATTCAGGCTGAGAAACGATGATAAAGGTGTCAGAGAAGGAACGATGGTTAAACAATAGGATGGAAAGGTCTGGAAAGTTGTTATGTTCTCTCAATACTATTTAGCTAATGCCTGCTATCATTGGATAACTGTGAGCCCAGTGTTTGAGGAGATCCCTGACCTGTGTGAGCTCATCAATGATGCCTCGTTGCTCAACAATCTGCAGCCTCAGAAACTCTACTTCCTGTTCCTCATGGGCGTGGCTTAGGTCTGACAGTGAGCTTGGCCGCTTCAGCTGGGGCTGATGGGATGGCTGCTGTGACGGGGGTCGAGAGGAGGAAGTGGCCTTCTCTTTCTGAGGTAGACAGAGAGGCCTGATTAAAGGAAACTGTTCTCGAATCATTCCTGGACATGAAGTCATGAGCATGAAAATGTCAAACACACTGTGCTCTCTCACCATCTCGGCGTTCTCTCGACTCAGGTTCTTGAGTTTCTCCTCCATGCGCTGCAGCGTTTGCAGGAGGTCGTCGTTCTTCTTGGACAGACGCTTGTTCTTTTCAAACATGGGCTTCATCTGGCTCTCTGCCTCTCGTACCCGCTTCAACTGGACAGAGGAAGGAAACAAAGGGAGGGGGATGCTACATTCTTAGGCATTGCTTTCTAACTTCACCATTTCCAGTTTGGAAAGATTGAGTTTGGGGACCTCACTGTAGTCTCAATGACTATGATGAACATGTGTGTATGTTGTGAAAGTGTCATTTTGTGTGTTCTGTCTTAAAAGTACGTCAGTGTAACCTATACTCTTGCACATATGTACTTGTGCGTGTTAAGTTCTCACTAGTTCATTCCTCTCGTCAGCCAGTAGTGCATTTCTGTCCTCCAGCTTCCTAATGACGGAGTGGAGCTCTGCTATCTTCAGCTGGAACCTCCTCATGTCTCGCTCCTCCACCTCCTGGAGAGCAGGGGGGAGAGGGGAGGAGGTAGAAAGTAATAACTGAAAATGGAACGACGTGCATGCAGGCGGGGAGGATTGGAAAGAGGAGGTGACGAAATGGAAGATGAGTTGATGTTCCAAATTCTTACTGTTTGCCAAAGCATTGACGGATATCCTTTATGCACACACAGTACATGTGAATGGAGGATTATGTGTACCTGATTGTTGAGCAGATCTGCGTTGTCCCCGAGTCCAGGCACCACCTCTCTCTTGGGGCTGCCGTGGTTGTGCCTCTCAGCCTCTCGAACCTGGCCCAGCTGCTCGTCCAGAGCCTCCTTCTGCAGCTGCAGTTTCTGAGTATAGCCGGCCTGCACCCCCAGCTCCCTCTCCAGGGCACACATCACGCGGTCCTTGGCCTTCAACTCATCCATCTGAGGACACAGAGAGACAGAGCGGATGGAACGATTGAGTGGCCATAGCCCATATTCATGTTACTGAGTAAGTTAAGAGGCAAATATGTCACTATAACAACATTTTGGTGACATTGGATCACAGAAAACACACTTGAAGCCACACAGTTGAACATCTTCTGAAATTTAATTGTAACTTTTGTGACTAATGTGTGATTAATGTTTACAAGTACATTCCATTTCTGTCTATGACTTTTTTTAACACGTTTATTTATAATACTGTTTCCTATATCCAACTATTTAATTTAAGGATATTTTCTTGAAGGTAACCCAACTTCCTTGACAGCCTTCCTCATTTCCTCTCCTGTTTTGTTACTAAGTCCTGGTATTTCCTGGATTCTCTGCTTTCTGTTAACCTCCCAAGTTTATTAATTTGCTTTTCTGTTTCTCAAACATTCCCTTTGTAGTAACACTGCCCATTATTGTACTCGGGACAGTATGCAATGTTGTTAATGTGTAACTGCTCGAGGGATAAATCCCTTTATTATTGCAGATAAGAACCACATGTTGAGATAAAGCCAGAGCATGGAAATGAGTCCCAAAGCACCTAACTACCCCTTTGAGATAAGCCTTGATCTGGGATTGAACTTCAGGCGGCGTTTGTGAGAAACTTGGGTAGTGTGAGCCGACAAGCAGGGAAGAAATGCTGCTTTTCAAGACATGAATTATTGCTTGAACTGAGTACGTCTGTTGTTCCAGCAGGACACCTGGACTCACCAGTCTGCGGATGTCTCTCTCACAGTCCCGTTTGATGCGATGCACCTCATCCTGATGCTGTTGGTAGGCTGTGCGGAGATCGGCTGCTTTGGCTTTGTCTGCCTGAAGGGCATTGGCCAGCGCCTCTTCAGCCTGCTTCCTGGCGTTTTTCTGCTCCAGGATCTAAAACACCACATTCACACACACATTACACACAAGCACAACCGAGACTGATACGGACAGCGATATAAACAGATGTCGGATAAAGTTCAAAGGTTGTAATGATAGATTGACTGCTTGTCTGGGAAGGCTGGACTGAAACAATAGCTTGGCAAGAGGCCTTTCCACACTCCTTCCTGTTTTTCAACGGTAAATTTACAAAAGATATTACAGTGAGTCCCACATCAACACTTGTCAGACACGCTTTTGTGAAGTTGCAATCTAGAGACAAAACAAACCCAATGACAGCCAGGATATTTGAGAATTGATGCCCGTGTGGAAGTACTTTCACGTGTACTATTTGCTGCCGCAGTAACACCTATCACGTACACGTACCTCTTGCTGCAGCTTTAGCCTCTCTCCATCGAAAGCTCGCCTGGCCTCCTCCCGGGCCTCGGCGAGAAGAGCATTTTTGAGCTTGTCTGCTGCTCCATCCCTCAGTGCGTTCACTAACCCCTGGAGCCTCTGAACTTCAACATCCCGGATTTTGTTGGACCGGGCGAGGTCTGCTTCATGCTGCCGAGCCAAGGTCTCACGGACGGCCGCTATCTCCCGTAGCTTCTCCTCGTGCAGCTTTGCACGCAGGTCTGTGATTGCTACTGCGTGTTTGTGCTGTTCAAGTTCCCGAGCCTGTCGCTGCTCCTGGAGCCGCTCACGGAGTTTACAAACCTGGCAGAGGGCGAGAGAGAAACTATATAATTACATGAATATTATTCTGTTCAGTCATCATAGACCAGTACAGTGTTGGTACAGTGGTATAGTGTTACAGAGACAGGCCCAT